>PVLC010012482.1:0-14074 GCA_004027655.1 Graphiurus murinus
GCCATGGAATTAAGATTCTGGGACTGTGGCTGCCATTCTGTCTGAAACCAAAGACTTTGATCCTGTATAATACTCATTATGCTCCCCCAGCTTGTTGATGCAGAAATCAGAGGAAGGGTGGGAGAAAGCTCTTTTCAGGACTGGGCCGGAAGGCCAGGATTCTGTCTCCCCCACTAAACACTGAGTGGGAGTCTCTGGGCTCCTTGGTACTTCCCTGATATATACTTCTGAGCAGCTGTTACTCCCTGCTCCATGATCCCAGGACAGATTCCTCAGAGGTGCTGCCTATTTAAAAAATTCCAGTGCCTCTTTTATCAATGTATAAGCAATTTCCTTGTGCCACCCAACCAAGTCTTATTCCTGGGGAACAAGTGATTTCTTCAAGGATGTTAACTGTGTTGTAGCACAAAATACAAAGGGTCAGGCAATTGTAGTTGGAAGAATTCTCCAAGTATCTAAGTGGATGTTAAGATGATAAGTAATCTGGACAAGCCCCTGCATAGGGTGAAAGCAATATCAACTTAAAAAAGAAAGAGGTGTTAGTGAATAAACAAGAAATGGCCTGAGGACATAGGAGGTGGGAAGACAGAGAGGCAATGACAGCTACCCAGAAAGATGACAGACAGGAAAGAATGGAAGGAGACACAAATGGAAAAAGACAGAAAGATAAAGGGATAGGAGTGCAGGGTCTGATCCAGTCTGGGAAGCAGGAGAGTTAGAGAAACCAAGTTCATCCCAGGGTGGGAACAGAAGAAATATACGGCCCCAGCCAAGGCAGGGGAATGGTCCCTGGACAAGAAGTGGAAGAAGACTAGTTTAAGGAACAAGAAACTGATGTGGAAGGAGAGCTGAAGGCCAACAGAAGGGCTGAGGGCTGGGCACCTATTCTGATAATGAGGATCACCTTTATTTTCATTTATGCTTTTCCACTTACTTCTAGATTAGACTGGTAGCAGGGAACACCTCAGTGACATCCACATCTCATCTGGAACAAGCCACAAACGTGGCATCAGTTTAAGCTGCTCATGTCCAGTACCCCACACTAACCTGGGCACACAGTACATCCCTTTGTGCCTATAGGTGGCCACTGAAGGCACCACTATAGGAACAACAGGATGGCTTTGAAGTCACAGCAAAAAGAGACCCAGATATGTGATGGGGAGAGGTGTGATGTCACCTGCTGCACCAGGCAACCCTTATAAAATCAACAACTTGTCTACAAGCTGGGTCGTCCCCGTGTGTTAACAGTTATAAACTTTTCCTGATATTCCGCTATCATAGGCTTTAGCAATAAGGATCTTCTGGTCATTCAGAAGAGCCACTTGAGCCGGGCATGGTGGCGCACGCTTGTAATCCCAGCATTCGGGAGGCTGAGACCGGAGGATCCGGGTTCGTGGCCAGCCTCAGCTACCTAGTGAGGCACTCCGCAACTTAGTGTGATTTGGTTTCAAAATAAAGAAAAAAAAATAGGATTGGGGGTATAGCTCGGAGGTAGAATGCCCCTGAATTCAATCCCCAGTACTGCAAAAAAAAAAAAAAAAAAGAAGAGCCACTTGTTCAATCTGCCCTTCCTTCTCTCAGAGGGAACCTGCCAGATTTGAGCCTCCATTTAGACTCCACCTCTGCTGAGAACAAGGGAGTAAATTTACCTTAAATGTCATAGCTCGGTTATATTCAGTGTGAAATGCACCATCCCTGTCAAATAAGGAGAAAAACGTGTTAGCTTTAGAAATAGATATGAGATACATACATGTGGTTTCCTGAAGCATCTCATTAAGACTCAGGACTCAGCTACTGAACACAGTTCAGGATTTTTATTTTTCCTTAAGAAATAGTTGTAAACACATACAATAAAATTCATTTTGTAATAATTTAACAAAAATTTGCTGTTCTCTGAGAGCACCAATGAAAGCTTTCATCACTTCCTTGGAAATTGGAAATGCCTGTGCGTACTTACTGGTAATGGAATAATGCAACCTTTTTGTCCTTTGGGCTGAGGTCAACTTTCATCTTCTTGCACAATTTTCTACTGTCTGTATCACTGAAAGACACAAATGTCAGGGACCATTTGTTACCTCAAGTCCTCACATAGGTGTTGACAGCAAAACTGGCTGGTGGCTGAAGAAGGTAACCTGGAATTCTCAGTAGCAGATGAGGAATTATGACAGCAGATTCTTAGAGAATTGGGAGAAGGAGAATGACCAGCAGGGTATGAGCTGGTCAAGACAGACAGGCACAAGCAGAGAGGAGAGGATGTGTCTCTACTCATAAGTGGCTACAAGGATGGATCCAGACACAGGAAGTGCCCTGAAGCTGAGGGGTGGACAGCCCACTGCAGTAAGACAAATCAATCCCAAGATGGGTATAGTGGCATGCACACAGGGTCCTAGCTACTTGGGAGGCCGAGGCAGGAGGAAACTGAGCCCAGGAGTCTGGGATCATCCTAGGCAGCATAGTGAGACCCTATCTAAAAAAAGGAAAGAAGAAAAAAGAAAAGAAACCTCACTCCTGGATGGTCATCAGACTCACCTGGGAAAGTTTAAACTACACCCATTCCCTGGTCCTCTCACATCTTTACTTCACAATCTATGGAGGTGAGGCCCAAGTAAGATTTTGTTTGTAAAGCTCTAACGTGCCATCTGTTACAGGCTATCTGACCAGTAACAGAGGAAAATGTTCTGCCATATTGAAGAAGATGAAATCTGATCAGTATTGAGAAAGGTCAGAGGGGTAGGGGAAACATTGGTGCCAGGAGCCATGCCTTGGTGTCTGAGACTACGCTCCTGATTCTTCTGACAAGAAATGTCAGGCAGCACTCAAAAGTGTTGATGCATGACCTCATCTGATCTTGGTCTTCCCTGTTAGACCAACAGACCTCCAAGTGTGGTCCTTGGATCAGAATCGTCCAGGGACCCATCAGAAATGCAGAATCTCAGTACCACTAAGGACCCACTAAATAAAAAACTCTCAGAGTACTTGAGCAACTGGGTTTCAACAAGCCTTCCAGGAGATTCTGATGCGTGTTCAAGTTTGAGAACCACTGTGTGGGAGCACAGTCCTGCACTGGCTCTTTCTTCTCTCCCCTGCCTCCCCTTCAGCCCCTCAGAAGCTTTCCCCACACTATCCTCTCTGTACTCAGCCAAAGGTAGCCCATCAGCCTGAACATGTAGAGCCCTCCTCCACACTTCAGGTCATGTCTCCAAATCTGAATGTACTTGGTGAGGGTCTCTCAGTCCTCTGACACCCACTGGACACCACTGACCACACTGCAGCAGTCTCCAAGAGAACTCTGTTCTGCCTGGTACACCAGCCACCTGCAGGAAATCCCTTCCTCTCCCACCTGTTTACATACCTCACCTCCGTCTATAGCCATCAGCTTCACACAGCTGTGCACGAGCCCCAGAACAGATGGACTCATTAAACTGCTCAGCTCAATTCCAAAAGCAACGCTCATCAAAGGACAAGCAAAATTGCAGAAAGTCAATGTAAGTGTAAAGATGCAATTTGCAAGTCAGGAAACATATCTCAATGGAGAATATATGTATGGTCCTGGGATGGTATGCCCCCACCCCAGAGGCCCAGGGGCTTCCCTGCCCACTTGTCCCAGCTTTCTGGCCACCTCTATGGCCAATACAGCTTCCAACTACAGAATGAGGACTTGAGAAATGATAACAAGTACTGAAAGGAAAGAGGAATGAATTGTGATGGTCCTTCCCTATGGTGATAAGAGCACTTTTAAGATAGAGTACAGAGAGAAGGGATAAGCTGGGTAAGGACAGCCAGAGGGGGCCATGGCACTCAGCTCGCAGCCCACAGCCTCTGGTTGCTGGAAATTTTCTTACCCTAACATTCTCTGGGGATGCCATGCACACCTCCTCCGACATTTTGCTTTGGGTTTTCTATCCTTTGGGGGCTACAGTGAAGCCATGCTGACAGGCAGCAAGTTTGCTGGAGAACAGCTGCAAATGAGGTCCCCTTTCCCCACCTGTGTTAACTCCCAGGGAGTTAACAGGCTCCGCTCAGATGTTTACAACCATTTACTTGGCACTTCCCATTGGGCTTGGCTCTGCTGTGCACTGTTTCTGTGACCACTAACATTCATGCATCTTCAACAACAGACAGTGGCTGGGCCAAGAACCCAGCCCAGCCCAGCAGGCAGCAGGAGAACCAGCAAGGGCCTGTGACCTCCACAAGGCAGAGGAAGGAATGACTGAGCTCAAGACAATCCAACCCCAATCCCTGCCCATTCTGCCAGAATCCACACCATGGAAAAGTCCCACTGCTGCAGCTTTAGGTCCCTGTAGGCCGAGGACTTGCGCAGGAGCAATGTTCCAAATTAACCGAGGTGGCTGGTGGAGCTGGAGGCACAGAAGTGCCCCAGTCTGTTCTCAGTGTGGCCGGAGGTCTGGCTCAGCTTGCAGCCAGAAGCCCTCTCCGATTATTTATCACTCATCTCTTCTCCAGGATTCTTTGTGGCAGACTCCATGCAACCCTCCTCCTTAGGTTATGTGATATTCTCCAAGGATTCTTTTCCCTCCTCTGCCCCTTGCACATTGTGAGGGGGGTGGGTGAGGAGGCAGCTTCCTGTCCTATTGGAGCACACTCTGGCAGACCCGAGAGTCTCAGCCACACACTGGAGCCAGCACACACCCTTCCCTTCCCCTGCAGTCCCTCTCCATGGTTATGGATGCCTGACCACCTGTCTGCTGACTGCTCATCAGAAACGTTTGCTCCCTGAAGGCAAAGGGTGGGTTCTATTCATACCTATCTCCTGAGGGTCAAAACAGCAGCTGGTAAACAGTAGGCACTCTATAAATGGGCTGACTGATGGGTGGATGACTGGAACAATTGGTGATATTGTAGAGCTGCTGGGATGAGGCCCTGTACTTCCTGCTATCTGGGCTCTGCTGCAGGACTCCAGGAATCCTGCCAGGTGACAATTCCTGATGGGGTTCTCTCAGCTCTGCCCTCCCCCTACAATTCTGTCTCAGAGTGTCTAAGTGTGTACGTGAACATGCACTAATTGTGCAGTGCAGACAATAGAAGTCCTAAGGGGTCAAGAAGGGAGAGAATTACCCAAGCTCAGGGACTTAAAAGGATCTGGGTTGATAGATTAAGTACAATTAACTGATCAGCTGTCTTCCTACTTCCCTCCCTCCCCAAGCCCATGGCTGAGTCTCTAGGGGAAAAAGGAGACAAAGGCAGTGAGCAGGGAAATGAGCTACTTTGCCACAGTCAGAGCGCCAAGGTTCCCTGTGGGCCCAAGTCACACTGGACCTGGCCTGCAAGAACCAGCCATCAGTGTGCCTACTCCCTCACCTACCGTCCAGGGAAGGAGACATCAAGGCCACCAATGTGCTCTACTCTGTCCTTCCCCATCCAGCTTGGTTCTCTTCTAGGGAGAGTGAGGTGAGAGAGATCACACACACACACACACACACACACACTCCCATGGAGTTGTCATGGGGAGTCACTGTGGGTAGCTGGCTGCTAGTCTAGAGTGGCTGCTACAAGTAGGTGGCACTGGGTTGATTAGGTCTTCAAATACAGTAATAATCATCCAAGAGGCTGGTGACATACACTGCTGGGAGTCAGACCCAGGGCTGACAGATTGGGGATGAGAGCAAAAAGAAAGAGAACTAGGTGTTGAAAGCTAAGAAGAGGAGGTATTAGGTCTCTGCTAAGTCGAGGCCTAAGAACCGCCCCTTCCTTGGAGGAAGGCTCCACAGCCAGCTGGAATGCCAGCTTCTAGATCTGGCTCTGCTGCCTCTGATGGGGCCCTTGGTCTCGAGTCGCAAAATGCAGGAGCTGTCCACATAAGCTGAATGGAGTTTCAAATCCCTCTACAAGGTCAAGAAACACTACAGAATCAAGACAAGCTACCTTAACATTCTGACACATGAGGTAGGTACTGGAACCCAGGACAGAACATGGAGCCTCAGAAAATCAGAACACCTGTCACCTCTTTCCAGCCCCTCAACCGGATCTCCTGGTTCTATGTCCAGTCAGCATTCTATGTGCACAGCAAACTATGCTCCGTCTCCTGGTGGGGTAAGAAACCAGCAGGCAAGGTCCCCACTTGGCCATGAACTCTGTGCCCTTGGCTGCCCCCGCCTCTCTGGGCTCCATTTCCCTATCAGTCAAGGAAGGGTAAACCTCTTCCTCCCATCTGCCAGGCCTTCCACAGTGGAATTCTGAGCTGCTGAACCTGTAAATCCCTGGGGATAGGTAGGGATGAAAGGCAGGCAGCACCCTCCTTCAAAGGCATGTAGAACACGGGGGTGAGTCGTGAGCAACAGATACCGAGCAACTGCTCAGTGCCAATCGACAGGGCATGGAACAGAGTGCGGCTGGAGGGACAGAGCAGGGGACAGTTAGAGAGCAGTCCTGAACCACTGAGCCGTTAACCTGGACAGACTTTGGTGCCACACAGCAAACAGGGACTCTCACCGACTGGATGTTCTCAGTACCTACCTCCCGAGGTATGTAACATGGCATGAATGATGCGTAACAGTTAGGAAGAGTGATAGGAACAAGAGTGTGGCTTCTCTGCAGCCATGCAATACCCCAGGGCGGTGATTCTAAGGCTCTGCTCCTCAGCAGGGACATATCACCCCAAGCGCACAGTCACATGTCAGATGAAATCTGAAGACACAAGATAAACACTTCTTCTGGGAGTCTATTTTATCCCAAGGTAATGATGACTGCCAAGCTTATATATAAAGGGGCAAATGCTGAATTCAAATGATTTTAGAAAAAAAAGACTTCAAAATATGTTACACCTGCCCTGGCAGGCCCTAATCTTATATCTGGGGAGCCATCGCTGCTTCAGGGAAATCAAGCAGACAGAAGGATGAAAGCACAAAAGAAAGAAAACATAGCTGGGCAATAACCTAAAACCCCAGCAAAGAAAGCAGCAAGTGAGCGCCTGGCAGGACAGCCTGGCCCCATTGAGTCAGTCCAGGAATCAGCACACCAGGTGCAGCTCCACTCTGGCTCTAGATCAAATTCCTAGACAGCAGCCCCAGTGCAAGCACCATACTGGAGGGTACAGAGGACTACCTCGTCCCTCACACACAGCCCTCTCAGCAGCTGGACAACCACCAGCCCAGAGTGCATAGCTGCGGA
Source organism: Graphiurus murinus (assembly GCA_004027655.1). Taxonomy (NCBI): domain Eukaryota; kingdom Metazoa; phylum Chordata; class Mammalia; order Rodentia; family Gliridae; genus Graphiurus; species Graphiurus murinus. Next base: position 7,129 of record PVLC010012482.1, read on the forward strand.
GGTCTGAGCCAGGAGGAGGAAGAGGGGAAGGAGCTGGCATATCCCTGGGCAGAAATCACACCCTCAGCAACACTTCGAGCACAAGTGACAAGCCCAGACCAGGGAGAATCAAGCAGAGGGTTGTACATGGCTACAGGTGTACACACAGGAATAGCAAGGAAAGAGCCAGGAACACTGAAAGAGGAGGAAAAGAAATATGCCCATGGAAGAAAAAGGAGAAAAGAGGCAGAAAGAATGAGAGGCAAGGACCCATTTCCCCTCTGGGAAGAAGCAACAGAAACTTGGGGAAAAGGAAAAAAAGGTGACAGAAGACAGTCCCTCGGGAAAAGGACAGGAAACACTCAGCACAGGGAGAAACACAAAGAGAAAGACCTCAAACATGAGGGCACAAGCCCACCACGTCTTTATGCATGCACACCAAAACTGGCAGTTTCTCACATTTTATAACCCAGACTATTTAGGGATGAGAACAACTTGGAAGATTCTACTTCACATTTCACAGAAGATTAAGCTGAAGCCCAGAGAGAGGAGGTGATTTGCCAAAGGTCCTGCAGTTATTTGCTATCAGTCTGGACTCAAAGCCAGGTCTCCTACTCTGCACTCCTTCAAATTCTGCTGTACCCTATACTTAAGGGGCACAGCAAAACACTCCATGGGCTGGGGCTGTCTTCTATGCCAATACTTTCTTGAGGGGTATCCTCCCAGAACCAAAGGATTCTTACTCAATAAAAAGTTGCTCAATGAACATACTATTTCTCCTCAACCAGCTTGCTCCTGAATGATCTTGCCCAGACAAAAAAATAATAGCAACATGGCATTTCACATTTAAATTGTGTTTTCTATTTTAGAACTTTCATTTATCTGTTCCTTACCAAATACCTGAAAAGAAGGCAGACTATGTGGCATTGTTCCATTTTGCAGATGAGGAAGCAGACTCATGGTAACCAAATTACTCAAAGTCATAGGGTTAATAAGTACAGGAGCTGGCCCTTTGTATTGCCCCTAAAGAAATGAGGAAAAAGCCGGGCGTGGTGGCACACGCTTGTAATCCCAGCATTTGGGAGGTTGAGACCGGAGGAACCGGGTTCGAGGCCAGCCTCAGCTACCTAGTGAGACACTCCGCAACTTAGTGAGACTCGGTTTCAAAATAAAGAATAAAAAATAGGGCTGGGGGTATAGCTCGGAGGTAGAATGCCCCTGAGTTCAACTCCCAGTACTGCAAAAAAAAAAAAAAAGAAATGAGGAAAAGTAAAACACCATGTCCCTGAATGCCCCCCTTCTGTTCTGTAAAACCTAGCCAAGTTAAAGGAACAATAAGAGCAAACCTGGGCTGGGAGGGAAGGCACAGATTCGTATTATCGTGAAGGCCACTGGCTTTCTTGGATGCCCGCTGGGAACTAGGGCAAGCTAGTGTTATCTGTAGAAAGCTACTTTTTTGCACATATGCCAGGACAGTAGCTCCTTGGGATGCTGGTCATACAAGCAAACTGAGCAAGTGAATGCTGATGATGTCCCTGCTTCTGCAGCCCAACATAGAACCCCTCTCTGAGTGGGGACAGGCACGGAACTGAGGGCACTGTGGAGAGGAGACGTGTCACTCATTCAGCTGGTCACCACTGGACGAAGCACAGTGAAGAGGAGGAGGCACTGCTTAGCAAGACGGAGATGCTATGTGTCAGTCTGTTGCCATTGAACTCCTCTTGGAGCACGCACTGATCTCTTGTGGGCTTTCCTCAGTAAACTGCATGTCTCTCATGCTGTCTCTGGACACTCTTTGGCCTCTTATCCCACTGCCCTGGCACAATTGGGCTGTGGACATGATACCCTTCAACGAGGGCTCCTCCTGAATCTAAGACTATGCCCGCTACTCCACATACCTACAAAAATGCTGCGACACCACAGCATCTCCTCTTACCCAGAGGCTCTCTGTTCCCCTCTCCTGCACCTTAAAGGGGAAAAGCAGAGGGACTTCTCATTCCTAACATTCCTGGCCACCCTGACCCCTAAGTCCTGACACCTGCCTTCTAGTCACCACCTCCGCCCTCCTCTGCAGACACCAGCAGAAAGTTCTCCTGACAACATTTCTCTATCCTAGAGTGTCTGGTCACACACTCACAGGCACAGCTGGAATGCACATGGTACAACAGCAGGAGTTGCCACCACAGGGCCCCGAGGAGTTAACATGGTGGGTTCCCCTGAGGATTTACAGGGCCAGTTTAGAAGTATACAACAGGAGTAGGAGAGCCAGCTCATGCTCTTAGGATGTCCTTGTCTAATGGTGGTCCCTGAGATGTGCCACCACCCACGGTGGCCTACAGGGACCAGAGTCCAGATGCTATCTCTTGGGCTGCTCTGTAAAGATTTGGTAGTATTTAGTCTCTAATTTCACACTCAGACTCAGATATTCTGGCTTCCAACATAATCCATGTTGGCAATATAATCCACCTACTTATCTAGATATTTTAGAGCTACTTAACATTTTAGTTTGTACTTCCTCTTACTGGGATAAATTCAATAAACTGAGAGGCACCTATGTGGAACAGTCTACCCTTTGTATAAGGTGCCTCTTGAGTCACAGCGTGCTCCTCCATGTAGTTCAATGTTAATATGTCAAGTTCATGGGATTTCATCACTTTTACTAACTCCAAACACCACAACTCCAAACTTCAGTCCTAAGCTCTAACCTTCCTCTTCCATCTTTACACACCGGCTCTGATGCCATCCTGCTCTGGAAGTTCTGCAGCCCATCCAGGGACCACAGCAAGACTTCCACCCCACAGGCAGTGCAAGGTCAGGGCGGGAGGGGCACGTTATACGCTGAGGTCTCAGTCCTCATATGAACTCTGTGACACTTTTCTCCACCTTTCCAGGAGACATTAAGTGACTGCCCCTCTGTACAGGGAGCTTCTGTTTATAGCATTCTCCACCTGTGTTTAAGTATTTGCCGGGTCTGCCTCTCCTCACACTGGGCTCCATGAGGACATTGTTACTCATCTGCATATTCTAAAAGCACACAGTAAGAGCTGGTAATGGCTAATAAATGGGTCCGGGCGGAAACATCGAGTAAATCAAAGCTCCTCTGCCCATTCCTGACACCAAAAGCCTCTTAAGAACACTCTACAATAAGGCTCCATCAATTTGGCAGTACTATCATCTTCAAATATGGAAATTCCAAAGGGGCTTGTCCCCTCTAATAGACTTTGTCACTTTGCCAGTTACACAGAACACTGCTGGAAAAATGTGGGAGACAGAGAGACACCTGGAAGACAGGTACACTTTCAGACCAACACAAACTAGAATTAACTGGTGGCTAAGATCTCACCAAGTGCCTGGAGAGCAGTCAACTAATATCGGGATGAATCTGGAGGTGTGAAGTCAGTGCACGCACACGCGCTCACACTCACACACCACTTGGCTAAGGCTTATTCTCCTGGCCTCACTCAGTATTCTGTCCAAATATGCATCTCCTTCAATTCTCTAATCGTGGCAGAACAAGCCTGAGGTCATCAACTTATAAATCAGTAGGTTCTAAAACTCCACTTGAAAAAGTCACTTAGAGCTCAGACTGAATCAGAAAAGGATTACACTGGAGTGGGGCCCATGAAAGCTCACTTAACCTTCAGTGGCAGGGCTTGTGTCTCTGGCAAGAGCAGCTACATTAAAGGTTAAAAAGATCTTTCCAGGCTTGCACCAGTACAGGAGGCCAAGCCCAGGCAGGTGGATCAGCCAAAACCCACCACCTTTGTGCCAAGGGCAGCAGAAAGGTCTAGAGGAAACGGCCTGAATGGAGTAAAGCTTGTGGTTTTTTTTTTTTTTTTTTTGCGGTACTGGGGATTGAACTCAGGGGCATTCTACCTCCAAGCTATACCCCCAGCCCTATTTTTTTTTTTTATTCTTTATTTTGAAACTGAGTCTCACTAAGTTGCAGAGTGCCTCACTAGGTAGCTGAGGCTGGCTGTGAACTTGGATCCTCCGGTCTCAGCTCCCAAATGCTGGGATTACAAGCATGCGCCACCACGCCCAGCTTAAGCTTGTGGTTCTTGCTGCAGACCTACCAGGTGACCCTGAAAATCACCTTGCACCAAGGCTCCCCTCTAAAAAACAGGGAGGACCCCCTCTGTCACCCATCTCCCTCTGGGAAGACAAAATTAATTAACACATGAAAACACAGAAAGTGAGAAGAAAAGGGGTAGAGGCTGGAAAAAAAGGAAAGGAGAGCCAAACTTCCACTCTCCAGGGCAGAGGTGGCCCCCAAGTATCACCTGGATAATCTCTTCATCACATCTCTCCTAGAGTAGTAACCAAAGGACAGTTCGACTCACCCACCGAAGTCCCCAGCACCCTCCTGCCCAGCCAGCGTGCCTGCGTTCCCAGGACGCACCCGCAGTCCACCCAGCAGACGGTGCCTTGTCCTTTCATTGCCTCTGCCACTGTGGACAGTAACTTGAGATGACTTTCAGCTGCCTCCTCTGTAAAAGAAAAAGAAATTAAACATTTGTGCCCAAGGGCTCTGGGACCTAGTGCAGAGAGGAAGGAACACCAGAAAGGAAGGGTTTCTCATTGGCCCAGTGTCAATCCCTGTGGGTCTGGGCAAAGCACCTGGGCATCTAGTAGGATGGCAGGGTCTTGGGGGACAAGCCCCTGCAGCCACTGTTTGATACCTGCAGTCAGCAGACTTCTGGTCACCTTCCCCCATGTGAGCTCACTCAAAAGGCCTGCCAGCCTGACACTGGTGGGGGAGCAATCTCCCGCCAAAAACTGTATGTTCCATCCCAAAGCCAGCAGAAATGACGTCTGAATTATGTGCCTCCACAGATCTCCTCTTCCAGTGTGGGTAATGGTAGCAGTTTGTGAATACAAAGCATGCTGAGCCTTTCACAGATGTGAAAAAAATGCATTGTTCAAGAAACATGCACGGAGTCGCTCAGAAGGCACTCCCAGGAAGCCACTGACCGCCAGAGCAACAGCAGAGGGCCAGCTCCCGAGGCAGGCAAAGCACTGTCCCTCCTCAGACACCAGGGAGGGGAATAAAGGAGAGAAATACGGAGCATCCCTGTCCCCAACCCTGTCCCAACCCTGCCTTTCAGACACAGAAGGTGGGGGGTGGGGGATGCTGCTTGAAAGGATGGGAGGGAGGGGAGAAATTCAGTTTCTGTGATGCTCAGAAAATCCACCCGTGGTAACAAGTCTTGTGAGGCAGGTGTGGGCAAGAGCACAGGGAGCTAAAATAATAGCTCAGGCCCTGTCCCCAGTGCTCCAAAGCAGGAAGGCGCACAGTAAGTAGGCAATACTAGGGCTCTACTGTCAAGGAATAGAGACAGGGGTAAGAGGTGAGGTAAGGGGTGAGAAGACCAGGGGGAGCTCAGGCTCTCTGCCACCATGCAGGACCAACAAACCCCACCCGCTTACTCCCTCAGTTACCTTAAATTCCGTTTCAGACCCATGCTGGTCTCAAAGGCCTCTGTTACTGCAGAATTAACCAGTTTCGTTTCATCCTTTCCTCCACTAGAGGACACAACAGGCAGAGGTGGCACAAGGGACCAGCTTTGTGCCACTAGCTGGGAGACCTCAAAGGAGTCAGTCATTCCCTCTCAGCTCCATGTCCTTGTTCGTAAACTGGACATTACTAGACAGTTTGCGTTGCCTCCCTTGTGGCAAAGAAGCAAATGAAATGGTCTCTTAAAAGTACCTTATACCACAGGGTCTGTCCAAGAGAAGTGTGCTCTTTGACTGACAACCAGCCCGGCTCCAAGAGAGGCCCAGGGATGAGCCATGTTCTCAGGGCCTTAGGAGAAACTCTGCTTCCCCTTTGCCTCAGTTTTCCTCATTCCTGACAGCAGAGAAATGCTAGTCACGTTCTGCTTTCTACTATAAGAGGAAGTGTATGTGCTAGACCCTCAGAAAGGGAAGGAGAAGGAGTGGCAACACCATTTGTTTAGGGGACAGAGGCTTCAGGAGGGACCTGCGTCTACCAGCCCCAAGTGCCAATGAGTGTTGAAGACTAGCTGCTGGGGGAGCTGTGCCCAGAACTGGCCCAGCTGCTGGCTGCTGCTTCTCTGGAGACACAGGAAACTTGGCATCCTCAGGAGCAGCATATAACACTTAACTCTGCTGGAATGAGATCAACGGTCAGCCATTTGCCCTTCCCCCAAGTCCCTGCCAAGAGCCAAGCAAACCTCTCTCTGTCTACTATGCCCTGGCCAGCCTCAAGGTCAGAAAAAAGACAGGCTGCTGCCCCCATCCCAGGAAAGCTGTCCTACCCTGAGCTGAGGGCCCACTACAAAGTCAGTCTTCTGTCTGACCCCAGAGGGGGACAGATGGGGGCTAGGCAGGGCCAGGCTGCCAGCCAGTGAATGCCCCCACACCTGGGACCAATTCAGCTGGCAACAGGCCAGCCCAGGCAGTTAATCAACAGCTCCAGTGAAGCATTCATGTCCCAGCGGGGCTCAACCCTGCCCACGCAAGGAGCCAGAGTGCCCATCCCTGTCACTCACCCTGTGGTCTCTGTCCTTCCAAGGGAGCGAGGGGCTCCAGAGCACTTCCCCCAAGGAATATTCATGATAAGAAACTGAAATGACCCTCAGGATGCAAGGGCAGCAAACTACTGCCCCCACGTACCTCTGCCCCCATTCCGAGGAAAGCTGCCACTCAATAGCCTTGCCCCTTCCTGAGTGGTCTGAGTTCTGAGGTCTCCCTCTCCCACCTCTGCCTCATTTCCTTCCCCTCCCTACGCCCATGGGTGACCCCAAGGCCAGGAGGGACACTCACCAGATTTGGAGTAAAACACCAGCACATTATTCCGGGTCCTGAGCAGTTTTTTCAAGTCCTTGGGGTCGGAGAGTCTCTCAATGAGCGAGACTTTTGTGGAGGACAGCCAAGCTGGCAGGATTACCTGTGGATGAAGGAGGCAGGGACCATGAGTGCTGCCTCGGGCCTGGCCCAGGAA
>PVLC010012482.1:14174-44334 GCA_004027655.1 Graphiurus murinus
TTGGAATAAGTAATAGTCACAGAGCAGATGCCTTCACCCAGCCCATGCAGCTCGGCAAAAGTCCCCAGCCTACCTGGCAGAAAGTATGAGGTTTCCTAGATGGCAAAAAGATGTATCGATATAGAGGTCCCAGAGGTTCTTTAATAAAAAGTTTTATAACATCAGCGACTGGGAAAGCTCCACTGGAAGACACTGGGGCAGAGGGTGAGAAATGACCCCTAAAGAAAACAAGGAGCCGGGCGTGGTGGCACACACTTGTAATCCCAGTACCTGGGAGGCTGAGACTGGAGGATCAGGGTTCACCGCCAGCAACTTAGTGAGGCCCTGTTTCAAAATAAAGAATAAACAATAGGACTGGGGGTGTAGCTCAGAGATAGAATGCCCCTGAGTTTTTCCCAAAATGTTGCCTGTCAGTCTTATTCCCCAGGCAAGAGATTAGAGTTTTTTTCCCCCCCCTCTGGGGAAACTGAAGAGAAAAAAAAAAAAAAAAAAATCTAGAGGCAGTGATTTGGAGACCCTCCAATGAAACACTGAATTCCCGTTCACCTCTCCACCATGAAGCTCCTCAGGTAACCAGGCACACGAAACCCCTCCTTGATCATGGACCCACCCATGCTAGGCTCCTCCACACAGACAACCAAGGCTCACCAGGTACCTTCCGTCTCAACACAAAAAGCAAAGACTAAAACAAACCAACAGAAAGACAAACCTTAGAAGAAAAAGAAAATAAAAGAACCAAAGAAAACAACAAAAATATAATTATTATTCTCAGAGAAATAAAATGGTGTATCTAAAAAAAACAGGGATAGAATGCAATGAAGAATAAGCAGAGAGCCAGGATAAATCCTTGGAAAGTGAAACTACTGCAGAAATAATTGGGGTTGGAAATAGCATTGAAAAAATTTTCCTAAAATATAAAATGAGTTAAGAAATTAAAAAGGCCACGCATGGTGGTGCATGCTTGTAATCCCAGTACTTGGGAGGCTGAGACCAGAGGATCCAGGTTCGTGGCCAGCCTCAGCTACTTAGTGAGGCCCTCTGCAACTTCGTGAGACCCTATTTCAAAATAAAGAATAAAAAATAGGTCTGGGGATGTAGCTTAGAGGTAGAATGCCCCTGGGTTCCATCCCCAGTACTGAAAAAAAAGCAAAAAAAGAAAGAAATTAAAAAGGACATAAAATAAGAAAAATAAGGGAATGGCTCCATTAAGTACAAGAGCAAATTAAAGGAAGTCCAGAAAAATAAGGAAACCGAGGAAAAGAAATTGTGAAAAAAAAAAAAATTCAAGGAAAGGTTGCAAAAGTGAAGATGTGAGTTTCCAGTTCAGAGAGTCCAGCATCTTGAATTTTAAAAAACAAACAAACAAACAAACAAACAAACAAAAACCTCTCACCAAGGCATAGTAATTAAAAACTTTCAGAATGTAGCAAAGAGAAGAACCCAAAAACTTCAAAGAGAAAAACAACAACACACAAAAGATCAAAGGTCAGAACTGGCAAAAGACAGCTCATCAGCACCCCAGAAGATAATGGAGCTTTCATTGCCTTCACAATTTTCACTGGAATTCTATAACCAGCCAAACTATTATGAATACAGATTTACTCATGCAGACCAAAGATAGCAGATGTGCAAAACCTAGCACCTGCAACACACTCACAGGAAGCCTTTGGAACTCATGTTCTACCCAAACAAGAAGTAACTGAAAAATGAGAACATGGGTCCCTGAAACAAAGGATCCAACAGGAAAGAGAGGCAAGGAGAAATGTCATGTTGACAGTGAAGAAATGTCCCAAGACAACAACTTCAGAGACCCCAGCCTGGATTGAAACTTGGACAGAGTTCATAGAGGAACATGGTCAATAAAAAGGACAACTGGAGACTATTTGATATGCTCTATCAATTGAGAAAAGTTTAGTTTCTGCTAAAAAAAAAATTAAGAAGAGATAATCTGATCAAAGTCACACAGCTAAATACAGCCAGGGTCTGAATCCCTCGTCTCTCTAATTTGCTCCCCTACCCCATGCCTTTTCAGACAATGACCTCTTTGTGGCCAGAAGTCTTGAGTTGAGTCTGAGTTCTACCACTCAATACTCAAGATGCCCAATATCACTCAACCTTTTAGAGGCTTAGGTGACTCACGTCTGACATGGGGGTAATAATACTCCCTCATGAGATTACTGTGAGGATGAGATGAGATAACTTATTGAACATGCTTTAGTCATAAACTACTCCAATAGTTAGCAGTACCATAATATATAATACAAAATTTCATCTCAGCAGAGTAGAAGACAGAAAATATATATTCTAGTGTTTTTAAATATAATCTGCCACAGGAATCCAAAGGTTCCTTTTCCCCAGAGTAAAACTATCCAGAAAGAAGACTCAAAGAATTATTTCTTCTCTATCCACCCTGCTGATCAATCCACTCTCCTGGCCCTGCCCAAGCTGTGTAGGACGCCTGAGGCCCTTATGTAAGCCACCTTAAGAGCTCACCAAAATCTCCTTCAACTTGATTAGTATGTGTTATCCAACTGTTCCCATGGAGCTAACAACAAACTTCAGGCTAAAAAGTTTATAGCTCAATGCACATGGTGACGAGAGAGAGAGAGAGACAGACAGACAGACAGACAGACAGACAGACAGGAGTATCTGTTTGAAAATACACTGACTCTCGCTGCCCTGTTTTTAATCCTTGGATAATCTGACAAGTCAAGAAAAACAAATGCCCAGGCCCAGGACTCTGACCTGCAGATCAGCCCCTCCTGCTCTTTGGGAACTAGGAGGGAAAAGGGTCAAGCTACATGCAGTATCTACACGAGGAGAAGCCATAGGAGCCCGTCTCAGGCACACCCTCGCCTCCCTCCTATAAAACCAGTCAATCCCTTCGGTCATCTAACCAAGGGCCACCTGAGATTAAATAAGCCACTTTCCAGTCAGCCACCAAAGCCTCTAACCCAATGTTTACTGTGATACAGTAGAGAGCTTAAGCTCCACAGGAAATACACTGAGCAAATTGACTTTGCTGGAAACCCACTACTGGGCATGAAGCTGGGCTGCCCCTGGGCACTCCCTGCAGCCTGCATGCCTTAGAAGTCACTAAGAAGAATCTGTCTCTACCTTCCTTTTCCCTTCCCCAAGATTGAGAGCTCTGGAGGGCAGGGTGGCCAGAAAGCCCTCAGGAAATGTTTGTCCAGCTTAATAAACATGACAAATCACACCCTTACCACACTCCTGTCCTGTAGAGGTCACTTACCAAAAGCACATTACAAGGTGAGCACATGTCAGCTCTTAGCAGGTCCAATAGGGACCAGAGAACCCAGAGAGACCACAGCATGTGAGGGTCTGGAGGAAAAGCAGGTGGGGCTGGGCCGGGGTTGACCTGGGCAGGAAGCAAGCAGAGTACAGGGATGGACATGGGATTTTACAGGCTTATCTGCTGGTGATCTGACTGGGCAGCAGCCAGGGAGGCTGGGGGTGGAGAGAACAGTTGGGTGGCTACAAAGCCAAGAAAAAGGGGTCAGTGCAAATGCCACAGAGAGAAAAGCAACAGACTCAAAAACTGTTCACAGGTAAATGAAAAAAGGAAGAGAAAAAAAGTCTAAACTGGCTCTGAGAATTCTGGGTTGGAGAACAGGAACAGCAGCAGATGAGGAAAATGAAGACTTGTAAACAAGGAGGCACCCAAAGACATGTCCTCCAGGCTGGAGGGACAGCTGTCATGGGCAGGCCAGAGGGAAGGATAGGGGACTCCCAGGTCCTGGAGGAAGGGGGGGGGCAGCACCAGCACAGAAGAGGCAGGACACACAGGAGAGGCAGGTCAGACAGAGCAGGGAGAAGGGCAAGGTCTGCAATAAAGTCCCTAGGACACCTAGATTTCAGGGGGATGGGGTTGGAAACCCAGCAGTCACATCTCACATCTCATACAGGAGCTGGGTGACCAGGGAAGAAGCAAAGAGGTGCAGCAGGCTTAGGAAAAGCAGGGGCATATCCAGGGAAGACAGGGAGCCTCTGGACATCTGTAGGCACAGATGTAGGATTTGCCTAGAGGCAGGATTTGAAGGTCTGAGAGTGAGAGAGGAGAAACAATCAGAATAGCCCGATCCAAGGAGAATCCAGAGAGACATGGTCCAAAAAACTAGGATCCAAGGCTTCCCGCTTGTGAGGAGGGGAGGGATGAAAGGCTCCATGTCCCTTGGACAGACCTCATCCTAGCTAGCAACCTGAGGTAGCCAACAGAGAGGTCTTTCCCTTCCCTCCCTCCCTGTAAGCCCATGGGGACTTCCTCTAGCCACTTAACATTCCCCCTGGCCTCCACTCTGGCCTGATTAACCTTTCTAGCCAGCACGTGCCTTCTTTTCCTGCAGATACAGCCAGCGAGCCTGGGACTGCTCTGCCCAGAGCCTTTCTGCAGACTCCACAACAATAGCTACAGCAACAAGGTTAGTGGTACACAGACTGCTCCTGTTGTGCCTTCAGGGGAAAAGGGTGGTTCCCAAGAAGCCAGCCTGGTAAAGTGCCTGTGCTTGGCAGGCTCTTAACATTCGAGTCAACTGCTCTAGAGGTTGAGGGGAAAAAGAGGGTCACCTTTGTTCACCAGACAACCCTATCTGGAGTCACTGCCTTCTTCCAGCTCATCAGCCCTCTGCTTTGCCAGTGTTTACCTGGGGCCTGAGCTATGCCCACTATCTGGGCTGAGACTCATAAAACATTTTCCCTTCCCGGTGCCAGCTGTAGGGAAGACTTCCCCCTTTTCTGCTGCTGAGGAAAAGAGGCCTCCAAAGTTAGTTCCTACTTGTATCAGAAAGTCAGCACCCCACCCAGGAACAGTGCCAGTCTCCCAGACCCTGTCACAGAGCCAGCACCAATCCCGTTCCACCACCCCACCCACCCGCCTCCATCAGAGAGTAGGGCTCTCTTCAGAGCCCAGCAGCACCCAGGGCACCCACGCAGGGGTCCTCCTCATCCCCAGCACAGCTGCGAGCCACGGTGGAGGAGGCTGAATTCCTTCCTCACGTGCCAGGTTTCCTGTAGCACTCTACAAGGCAACTGTCCTTCCCTGATCACCTGCTCACAGGTGTCTACGCTCTCTCCTCTCTTCACCGTCTTCCAGACCTGGGTGAATCCAGGTGCCTCTGTTTATAGCAAGATGACTCCAGGCTTGTCACTAGACCTCTGCGTGTCATCTGCACAGCCGGAAGGTGGAGAGGGTAACAGCCATGCCCACCTGGAGGGCTCGCTCAGGATTAAATGAGGGAGGGAAAAGACATAACCTAACATAGTGCTTGGCATGCGGAAGTACGTAATTATAGTTAATTTGTACCGTTCACTGTTTATTAGTACTATTAGTAAGCAAGGACAACAGCAAATGGAGACCACCTCTTCCTGTCTAGGGCCTGCCTGCAATCAGGCAGAACAGCAGGACCAGACAGGAAGGAGTGCACACGTACACACACTCAGCACCAGAAAACCTGGCGTCCTCAGCCAGCTGCACGGTGACCCAGATGGAGAGGTCACACAGCACATTTGAAGCATGCTTCCCAGGACCCACGTGCAATGCCTCGTCCACCCCTCACACAGCTCAGGGTGCAGGTGCTCTATGCTCCTCACCCTAGAGGAGGAGACAGAGGCACCAAGGTTACATCACAGAAGTCACACAGCAGGTAAGCAGCAGAGCCAGGACTAGAATTCAAGTCTCAACTTCTGGCCAGAGGATTTCTGCTAATGCCACCCTGCCAGTTCCCCAGGCGCCTGCCACAGCCAGGGCCAGCCACACAGAAGGGGACTAGCTCCTGCCCAGGCAGGTCTGTTGACACGAACAAGGAAGTTCACATCTCCCAGAACTCATGGCAAGGAGGTCCCCACAGGGATTTAATACTAATCCTGTTTTCTGCAAGCCCACAGGGTCCTGGGGTCTGCCGGGGGTCTTAGGGCCATGGGCATAAAGAACCTACATGTGGCAATTCCCTCAGATCTGTTCCCAGAGACCATGGCTTGCACTCCTTCCTTTCACCCTTGCCCTGGGTCCACTCCCCACCAGTTCATAGCTCACACGCTCCTCTTTCTTCACTGAAAGAACCTGGTACGCACCCACCATCACCACCAGACCAAAGTCATACAATGCTGGAAAATAATCAGGGAGAACAGTTCTTGCCACATTACACCCACTGCTTAAAAAAGCTCGTCTCTGGGGCGCATGCCAGCACCCTCATATTCCCTGTAACAGCAAAGCCGTCTGTCATTATAGATTTACTTTCCCCTGCAGATCCTGAAGCCAGACAGTCAATTACATAAACGTGGCTTGCTAACGATGAAGATCTGGGGACAGAAATTTAGCATTTAGGAGAAAGGGTGGAGGTGGGACTCAACTTGACCTTTTCTGCTCTGTCACCTGAAAAAAGAAACCCTTCTTGTGCCGGGAGCTGTGAAGAAACGGGTTTAATTTAGTTTAACCCACATTTTGCTCAAAATAGCTTTGAAATGTCAGACTCTAAAAGTCTACATGCTGAAGAAGCTGCTGGTAAAAGGACTGAGGGAAAAGGTTAAAAACAGACACAGGTCTGACCCAAGGTCGGAGGACCTGAGCTGCCTGAGAATGTAGAGCCCGAGGTCTCGGGGAGAGAGCACTGTACTCTGAGTCAGAAACCCGTGTGCTGATCTTGACAGTTACTGGCTGTGTGACCTTGAACAAGTCATCTCTCCTTAAATCTTGATTTCTTCTTCTGGAAAAACAGAGGGGCTGAAAGTGATTTCCAAAGTCCTTTCCAATTGTGACATTTGGTACACCTCCTTTAATGACTACTACCAGAAGTAATTACACCCTGTGAAGAAGCCATGAGTTTCCCTGGGCGCGTAGCCACCCACCACGAATGCCTCACCTTTTGGTCTCGCTTGCCGCAAATGTGACCATGTGGCTAAATCCTAGCCCGAGATGTAAGCACAAGTATTATATGGCAGCCTTTAGGAACTGTCCCTGGTAGACAATTGTTAAGTCTTCTTAGTCCCCTCCTCCTTCTTGCCAGCTGGAATTTAGACAAGAGGGCTGGAGGTCAAGGGACTACCTAGAGACAATGAGGATACCTGGCTCCTCACACCAAAGAGATACACTGACCCTGGACTATCCTTCTGCAGGCTTCTGTAAGAGTGAAATAAATGATCTTCGAGGCACTACCATTCTGGGTCTTCTGGCACATATACGGATAGAGAGTATTTACTTTAAACAAAAGCATTAACTTTTAGAAAGAAATATCAGTATCTGTTGCAGTGTCTTAGGGTGTCTAAGACACCAAATCTCTTGCATTATATTTTAGATAAACTGTTTATAAGGAAGAAAACAGAGAGACTGACCTTGGTTTACCCTGTATTCTTCCTGAATTTTATCCCGATTTCGCTGTGCCTGTTCTTATTAGGTATCTTGGTCACTTGGTGACAGCTACTGAAAAATGTAAGGAAACTGGGAACTCTCCAGCTTCCTACCTCAGCTCTTTTCTACTAATAAGACCCTGCAGGAGACTGAGAGGGCAGGACATCTCTTGCCTGGGTTGGCAGTGTTGATTAAGCTGTTGTTCTCCCTCAGAAATCCTCTCAGTACTCCTTAGATGCCAGAAATCCTCTCAGTACTCCTTCTTCAGCCTCCAGAGTCAGGGACTCAGAATCTCCTGAGACTGCTCAATTCTACTGCCTTCAGAAGGTTATGGGAACCCAGTATGTTAATACTCATGTAAGGCCCCATCCTCTGCCCTACTCATTACATCTTGGATATCTCCAATCACTGAAAAGTTTAAAATCTTCACTCTCCCATGCTGTCAGCCAATTACACTCTAAAGACAGCAAACATACCCTTCTCAAGACTCTCCAGATGAAATACCCCAATCTCTCACATGGGACCTCAAATCTCTCCCTGTTCTGAAGGATCTTCCCTGGGCACAGCCACCTCCATGACTTCAGAGCTTATCCCAATGATGGAGAGCAGCATGACCACTTTGAAAAGAGTAACGTGCTATATTGCAGTATAATTTATTTTAGGAGATAAATACCTAGGCTTTCATCATTCAAAATTCAGGAAATTAATCTTGACAAAAATCTTCACTGGTGGGCCACATTAAAAAGAAAAAGAACAGGAGAAAGGGAGGGAGGGAAAAGAAAAGGTTGAGCAGTACCATCAGTCAATCTCTTGAAATACAGAGTCCAGCTGTCATAAACTGCTGGAAACGCCAGGTGTGATGGTGCATGCTTAACAATCCCAGTACTTGGAAGGCCAAGACAGGAGGATCTCAGCCTCAAAAACTTAGTAAGGCCCTCCACAATTTAGTGAGACTCTGTTTCAAAATAAAATAGGGCTAGGGGTATAGCTTGGAGGTAGAATGCCCCTGGGTTCCATCCTGGCACCACAAAAATTAATAAATTAACTAACTAACTAACTAACTAACTAACTAACTAACTACTGGCCACCACCTGAACTATATGATTATTTTGGAAAGCTATTTGGCATAATGCATCAGATAGCTTTAAAGTCTTTGTGCTCTTCAACTTGGTAATTCCATTTCTGGGAATCTGTCCCGAGGAAATTAGCGGAGGTTCTGACACAGATATGACTCACACAACCCTACTCTTAGAAGAGTCAAAATCTGTAAACAACCTAAATGTCCAACAGCAGGGGAATAGTTATACAAACTGAAGTAAACCACTCAACTGAATAATCCAGCCATTTAAATGACGTTTGTAAAGATGGCTCAGTGCAAAGATATTTGCCTTAATGTTAAGTTTTAAAACTAGAATTCAAAATACACACAATATGACCACAACTATAAGCAAACAAAATTATGGTTAGAAAAAAACTAGAAGAAAAAAAAAAGCACCAAAGTTAAGGTTTTGTCTTTGGATAGCTTTTATTTTTCCCTTTTCTCTATTTTTCTAGCTTGCCATAAACGACATGCCCAATTTAAGTATTTAATGAGCAAGATTACCACTATTTGGCTACCATTTTGGAAATAATTAACAGTTTCAAAGTATCTCATCAGAAAATACAACTTTGTTGTGGATAAACATGGCAAAAACCTCTAGTAAAGGGGTCCAGCAGATATCACGTGCCTCTTGAAAATGTACTAAATGGAAATATGATCAAAAACCAAAATGAGAGAAGTCTTAAAAAATGTCAAGGTCACAAAAGACAATTAAGGAACTGTTCCAGATGAAAGGCAACTAAAGTAAAAAAAGGACAATTAAATACAATATGTAATTCTGGTTGAGTCCTGAACCAAATACAGTCATCCCTCCCTATATGAGTTCTACATCTGTAGATTCAACAAATTTAGAGGGAAAACCTTTTTTAAAAAACCCATCTGAGCCGGGCGTGGTGGTGCATGCTTGTAATCCCAGTACTTGGGAGGCTGAGACTGGAGGAACCAAGTTCGTGGCCAGCCTCAGCTACCTAGTGAGGCCCTCCGCAACTTAGTGAGACCCTGTTTCAAAATAAAGAATAAAAAATAGGGCTGGGGGTATAGCTCGGAGGTAGAATTCCCCTGAGTTCAATCCCCAGTGCCACCACCAAAAAAAAAAAAAATCCATCTGTATTGAACAGGTACAGGCTTATTTTGCCTGCCATTATTCCCTAAACAATACAGCATAACAACCATTTACAAAGCATTTACAACTGTCCCAGGCATTGTAAGTAATCTAGAGATGATTTAAAGTATCATAAAATATGTGCATATGTTCTACGTAAATATTGTGTTATTTTATATAAGAGGCTTGAACATCGTGATTTGGGTACATGAAGGGCATTCTGGAATCAATTCCCCAATGACAGACAATTGTACTACCTTCCTGACTTAATCATTGTATTGTGGTTATGGAAGAATGTCCTTGCATTTTAGGAAATACATCATACATTGCTTAATAACAAGGATTATTAATTCTGAGAAATGTAGTCCATCATTGACTAAAACATCAGTATGTGTCACATGACTGTACCGAAGCATTTAAGGGTCAAAGGAGCATCATATATAAACTTTCTTTATGTAAAAGAGGCATATGATTAAACAGATATGATAAAATATTAATATTCATGTGTTATAGTTAGATATAAAATGTCCCCCAAAGAGCTCATTTATTAATATCTGGAGCTGATGTAATTGAGTCATGAGGGTTGTAATCCCAGAAGCGGACAAATCCACTGTAATGTGTTTACCTGGGTGGTACCTAGGCTGGAGGAGGGGCCCTGAGGGTGCGCTTTGGGGACTACATAAAGGGATCCTCCTCCCCCTGCATGCTTGCCCTCTCCCTCTCCTCCTCCCCCCTCCTTCCCTCTTTCCCTCCAGCTCCCGGCCTCAGTGACATAAAGAGCACAGCTCATGTGCTCTCCTGCTGCCTCCTGCCACCATGCGCTGAGATCCGGGGTCCCCAGCCTCACATGGACTGAGTCCAAAACCTTAAGAAAATAAATGTTTTCCTTTAAGTTATGTAGTCAGATATTTAAGATTATGGCCGCAAGAATGCTGACAGATACATCATGGAACTTGGATAAAGGGTACAGTACTGCTTTGTGTTCTTACAACTCTTCTGTAAATCTGACACTATTACTAAAGCAGGGGGGATGGGGAAGTTTTCTAATAAATAAATAAATAAAAAAGAGAGAGGTACTAGAAAACAACTGAATACTGCCCCTGCTGTCCCACAGGCTTTCTGATGCCAGTCACTGTCCATCAGATGCTCACTAGCACTTTCCCACGTAAGCACAGGGATTCTGTACAGGTACTATTGTATGCAACACATACCTAACAAACATTTGTAGAATGGCTTTGATGACAGACATATAAAATAACATTAATTTTTAAATATGAGTAATTTGTGCTCCTTAAAAGGTAAATTTTAGGCTGGGTTCGGAGGCGCATGCCTGTAATCCCAGTACTTGGGAGGCTGAGACAGGAGGATTGCAGGTTCAAAGCCAGCCTCAGCAACTTAGTGAGACTCTCAACAACTTGGTGAGAGAGACCCTGTTTCCTGATAAAACAAAATAAAATAGGGCTGGGGCATAGCCTGGAGGTAAAAGACCCCTGGGTTCCATCCCCAGTACCACAAGAAGGAAAAAAGATGAATTTTAAGCATATGTCACCAACCACCACTAAGCACCACTTCTCACCAAGAATAAAGGCCTAACCGCAAGTCAGATTTGGGAATCTCATCATTCAGGTTTCTTGATGCTCAAATGTCTGCTCTGCCAGCCTCAGAACTACAAATGAGCATTATGAGTCCCTGGACTATCTAATTGTGTGCATGTGTGTGCGTGTGTGTGTGTGTGTGTGTGTGTGTGAGACAGACAGACAATGACCTATCTCTGGGACCCCTGGCTAGCTGCAGCTGGGGGAGCTAACTATGATTATTGAAAAAGAGAAATGGGAAAGCATTTGAGTAGAATCCAAGAGAGGATTCTTTTATTCTAAAGTCCAGAGGCTAAGGATTAGCCTATTAGGGCGATAATGGCTGAAAGTACAGAATGCTGTTGTGTGACCAGCACCAAGCTAAGCAGTTCACATGATTAACTAATTTAATTATCTTGACAAGTATAAGAAATATTTTATTGCACCCATTTTATAAAGAAACAGGCTGAGTTAAGAAACTTGTTGTTGGTCAGCTTTCCATTACTGTAACAAAATACCTGAGATAATTAACTTTATAAGGAGAAACTATTTCTTTGGCTCATGGCTTTGAAGTTTCCAGTCTATGATCAGGTGGACCTCAGGTTGCTGAACTACATGAGCAGAGAGTGCATGGCAGAGCCAACTCCTCACATCATGGCCAAGAAAAAAAGGGGCTGGGGCTCTAATCTCTCTCTCCTTTAAGGGTATGCCCCCATTACTAGCCTTTCTTTCACTAGGACCCACCTCCCATAGGTTCTACCATCTCCCAATAGCACCACAGACTGGCAAACAAATCTGTAACACACAGGTCTTTGGGGGACACTCAAGATCAAAATTGTAGCACTTGCTCAAGGTCACACAGCAAGTAAGTGAGCTGTGATTCATACCAGTCTGATAGACCCCAGTGGCCAAGTTGTAGCCTAAAGTAGATAGATGTCTAGAGCCACACGCATCTGACTGCTTGCTCCTATAAATACAAGACTAGCTGCATTTCTCAAACAATTAGGCATCCCTAATCTGAAAATCCCAAATCCTAAATGCTCAAAAATCCTAAACTCTCCAAGTATTGACAAGAGCACAAGTGGAAAATTCCACACCTGACCTTAAGTGACATGCCACAGTCAAAATGCAGGTGAACTAAAAATACTATATGAAATTACTTTTGGGCTATGTCTGTAAGACATATGTGAAAGATAAATCAATTTTGTATTTAGACTTGAGTGCCAACCCCAAGATATCTCATTATGTATATGAGCAAATATTTGAAAATCCAAAACCTAACTCTTTTGGTCTTGAGCATTTTGGATAAGAGATACTCATCTATACTTTGCTTCCCTTATTTTATTTTATTTATTTTTTTCAGTACTGGGGATTGAACCCAGGGGTATTCTACCTCTGAGCTACATCCCCAGCCCTATATTTTATTATTTATTTTGAAACAGGGTCTCACTAAATTGCGGAGTGCCTCACTAAGTAGCTGAGGCTGGCCACAAACCTGGATCCTCTGGTTTCAGCCTCCCAAGTACTGGGATTACAAGCATGCACCACCACGCCCAGCTTGCTTCCTTTAAAAAACTATACCTTAGCCAGGCACAGTGGCTCATGCCTGTAATCCTAGCTACGTGGGAGGCTGAGGCAGGAGAATCGCCAAGTTCAAAGCCAGCCTGGGCAACTTACCAAGACCCTGTCTCAAAATGAAAATAAAAGGTTAGGGGACGTAGTTTAGAGGTAGAATGAACCTGGGTTCAATCACCAATATGAAAAAAAGGAAGGAAGGAAGGAGGGAGGGAGGGAGGAGAGAAGGAAGAGGAAAAAAGAAAGAACTACATTATATTCAGGGCTATACAGTAGTTTCCCCCCTGTATCCCTGCAACACAAATGTGGCTGCCAACAAGGGACAAGCCAGGGGGAGGTCAATTGACCCGAGAGCTTACAAAAACAGGTTTTCTTATCCTGAAATTGCAACTGCAGTGCATTTAACCAAGACTTAAGTCCCTGAAGCTTTTACTGTTTTGGAAAACCTCTTCTGGAGCCAAGAGGACTTTGGGTGGCTGCCAGCCTGGTGTGCCAGGCCAGTTAACAAGGGAGAACTGGTAGAGGGAACACTGAATTGGGCAGCAGGGAGGAGGAGAAGCAGGTGAATTCTCGCTCCAGAAATCCAACCCTAGCTCAAAGCTCCGTTGATTGATAAGAAAATAACACTTCCAGTGCTCATGACCCCTGGAGTACAGCTGTGCTTTTATACACATTATCTCATTCACCTCTAAAGGTGAGAGTCTAAACCCATGTTACCACCCCTCAGGTCTCAACCCAAAAGTGGAGTCACAAAATCAATTCAGTGGGTGACACCACAGCATCTTTTAAAAATGACATTAAATAGAAAACATCAGTGTCTATCACAGGTAGCAAGACTAAGCATTAAGTGGAACACTTAAATTTGCTATATTCATGCATATGTATTTATGACCATACTATAAGATGTGTAATTGTTCTTACAGGTTTGCAATAAAAATGTTTGCAAAATCCGTGTGGAGGTAGTACTACTTATCCCACTTCAGAGATGTGAAAAATGAGGCTCAAAGCAGTTGAGACTTGGCTTGGGTGAAGCCTAAAACGGTAGAGCCAGGTTTGTGAGCACAGATAGATGCTCTTCTCTACACCACAAGAACAGTTCCTGCAGATTTCCCTCGAACTCTCTCCCACCCCCTTATCTCAAACCAGAACAAAGCCAGAGGGGCCAGCAAGTCTGCTTTCCCTTCCACACTGTATGACCAACTGAAAGTCACAACAAAGACCTGATCCATCTTTCCTCTGCTACACACATGCTTGCAATCCCCCAAATCCCTTCAGAGAAAAGCAAAAACTGCATGCACTCAGGCCAAGCGATGCCGCAGTAGATGAGGGCGACACAGCTCGACATGGGCAGAATTTGTTCCTCACCATTTGGTGGAGAGCAGAAACCCTGCCTGGAAAAATGCTATTTCCACGCAAAATGTTGCTGCCTGCTCTATAGTTTGGTGTCTCCCAAAGGCTCACATGTCCCCAGCACTACTGGGAGGTGGTAGAACCTTCAGGAAGTGCGATCTAGCAGAATGAAGTTTGGTCTCTGCAGAAGCGCCCTTGAGAAGGATACTAGGACTCCAGTCCCTTCCTATCTCTCTTTTTGCTTCCTTGCTTCCTGTGGAGGAGGTAAGCAGTCCTCCTCCACATACTCCTGCTATGCTGTACGATGCCACCAGAGGCTCAAAGGTAAGGGCCAAGAGAGCATGGATTGCAATTTATGAAACCAAAAGCCAAAATAAACCTTTCTTCCTTTTAAGTTGATTACCTCAAGTATTTTGTCAGTCATGGAAAACTGACTAAAACATTACTTTATAAATTTCTGTAGCTGCATCACAGCTCCAGATATAGGCCTTTCAGAAATACAGATAACTGGGCCTTATTCTTGAAAAAAAAAATCATCTCATGTGTCTGAAGGGCCCAGTAATCCATTATTTATACACATAATCTTCAAGTAGTTACCATTTGACTCATACTTTAAAAACCCTCTCTCTGTACCCTGTATCACTCTCTGCTCCATTCACAGCCAGAATTTCCCATCCATTCCTCATCCCTCTGAAACTGGCACTCCCTTCCCACCAAAATGGCTCTTGGTAGAGATTCAGCAATGACCTCCCTGCAGATAAAACTCCACAGGCACTCCAGTTCTCACTGTGCTCCCCATCTTGGGCTCCCCCCTACCTTGCAGCCATCCTTCCTGACTTCTTCACAAACCTCCTGTCCCTTATCCTTCACATGTGATGCCCCTCAGCACTCCCACAGCCCACCTCCTCTTTCCACCCAACACTCTGCTAAGCAGCACCCCTCAATCAATGCCTCTGTGACCTTTCTTCTGAGCAGCATACCCTTACTCAGCAGCTCTGACTCTGGAGTCAAGAATAAGACAAACATCAAGAACCTACCCTGGCCAGGTGTGAAGGGCACATACCTGTAATCCCAATACTTGAGAGGCTAAGAAAAGAGGACTGCAGGTTTGAGGCCAACTTCAGCAACTTAGCAAGACCCTTCTCAACCTGGTGAAATCCTGTTTCAAGGAAAAAAATAGGGCTGGGGTGCAGTTTGAAGATAGGATGCCTATGGGTTCAATCCCCAGTACCAAAAACAAAGCAAAACAACAAAAACCTACTTCCCATACACTGAGCATATTTCAAAGTTTTAATTCATTAATCAAGGACCCGGTAAAATGGCAAAGCTACAAAGCTAGATAAAAAGAAGATAAAGAAAAATACTTTAAATATACTGTAGAAAGAGGATACAAGAAAGTAATCTTTTATGATCAATGGAGGGAGGGGAGAATCTTAAATTAACATTGCTAAATTAGATACCAAACTTTGGGTGGCTAAGACAGGAGGATCACAGGTTCGAGGCCAGTCTTAGCAAGTAGTGAGACTCTCATCAACCTAGCAAGACCCTGTTTCCAAATAAAAATAAAATAGAGCTGGGGGTGTAGCTCAGAGGGAGAATACCCCTAATTTCAATCTTCAGTGCCACAAAAAAATTTTTTTTAATTTAAAAAAAGATAACAAACTGACTAATAGCCTTCAGGGCAATAACATTTGTATTTCTTTTCTCTATCAAACAAATCATCTGCATCCTACCTAACTCCAGGGTATAGGCCCTAAAGAATGATAAAGCTGATTCCCCCAGGGCACAAATGGCCCTCAGGTAGGTTTCTTACACAGTGCTCTAGTATGACATCGAAAGGTCACAAAATCATCTTTTATGTCCAAGTTTTAGATAACTTTTCTTTGCATTGGAGTCTATGAATTTGGGTAGAGAGAGATTATATCTATCTTCATTTTTATGAAGCTGTAACTGAAAGCTTTATTATGAGTATATTTATGGATGGATGAATGCTTTCTTCCTTCATGAGCATGACATCTTATAGTGGTAATTATAGTAGCAGTGTCTGTGACTTTGCCACCAACCTTTACTAATCATATTACAAATGGCAAAGATATCCTGAAACACTGTTTATGCACATCCCTGCTTAAAATCATGGATGTTATCAAACCTGCTATTTAGATCTCCTTATATGATTTGTCAATAAAAAAACAAATATTTGATTACAAATTTGCTGTTATGTTATCCAATATATATTGTATTTCAACAGAACTGGTTTCCTTTATAAGTCTATGCATTCCGTTTTATACATTTAAAAACATTATTCCAAGAGAAGTCTTCCTGACTCCTCACATCAGGCAAAGGGTCCCTATTATACCATCTCTTACCACCATATCCCTCCTTCTAGCATTTACTGCCTGAATAAATCATTAATTAGTGGCTCTCCCACTAGGCCACTAAGGGAAGGGATAGGGCCCATCTTATTTATATCCCAAATGCCTTAGCATGGGACCTGGCTCATAAAGATACACAAGAAAATATCCACTTGGAAAAAAAAGGTATCTGTTGAATGAGCAAACCTGTATGACACATGTAGGATGCTGATGATAGCTTATGGCTCTCCACTTGATCTTCATTAGCACTTTCCAACTAGGACTAAAGGACCTGCTCATGCATCCAAGATGCCAAGGGGCTGGAGGAATCGTAGCATTCTTTGGAGGGAGTGGATCCTCCACCCCTGCCCCAGCAAGCTGCAATGAGTTGGAAACTGCATGTATAATCAGGGTCTCAGTGTGACTCTGAGGAATAAGAAGATGCACAACGGCCATTCTAATCTCATGACATCTGAGTGTCATTAACTGCCCACTGTATGACTGCAAAACTAGCAGTTAGTTAGAAGTGCTTGTGGACTGGTGTTTGGTGTGAAAAAGTCAGAGTAGACAGCAAACCTAGGCTACTCAGGGAGGAGGCCAGTTCTTGCATAGCTGGCTGCCCCTCCTTCTGCACCGCAGCCATCAGAGAGGCAAAGAACAGGTTGCAGGGCTGCTTACACAGTCAAGTGAGCCACTGTGTGTCCCAACGTCTTTGTGTGTGCCTTCACCTTCCAATCTTGACACATGACATATCGCTTCTGACCTCTATGTTCATCCATACATCCTTCTCTGGAGGTCAAAGAACTCAACAGCTTACCTCACCAAGTTAACATGGGTCTCAACACTATACTAGCATGAAACACGTGGAAATGCTTTGCAAACTCTAAGGCCCTTTCCAAACACATCAGGTCTTGCACAACTGTGGTCAGCAAACAGTAGGCAGAGGCTCTAGGAGCAGGGCAGGATAGGCCAGGCACAGGGGACAGAGCAACACACCTGCATGAACACCGCTGTTCCTTCTCTCTCCCATGGGGCCCCCAAATGCGGGCAGGGTCCAGGCAAAGTAAAGCAACTTAAACCCTCTTTACACCCCACACATCCGGTCCAGGCCTGGTTCACTTAGCCTCAAAACCTACCACAAGCACTAAGCAAGACACGAGAGCCCCACAGAGCAAACCACAGAGCAAGGGCAAAACCCTCCAAGGACTAGTGTGGTCTAACCTTGGTTCTCAAGAGAGGATCTGCTTTCAGAAGGGGAGAAAACTGTAGTGCACTTAAATCCTTAGCCCTTTGTACACACCACTGCCCAAGTGTCTCCGCAGGGGCTGGGCAGAGAGGGGGCAAGGTGAGAACCAGGAGCCAGCTCCAAGCACCTCAGGTAGAGAAGCCTAGCAGCCCAGGCTGCCACCTGGCACCCACATGGCACGGCCTCCCACACACTTGACACACCCGCCCCCAGCCCCACACTGTCTACCACCTCATGTTTATCAGCCTGCAACCACTGCCAAACATCCCAGTGACCAGGCCCTTTTTTAATTTTTGTACTAGGGATTGAACTCAGGGGCATTTTACCTCCAAGTTAAATCCCAGCCCTTTTTAATATTATTATTATTATTTTAAATTTTAAAACAGGGTCTCACTAAGTTGTTGAGGTTGGCCTTGAACCTGTGATTCTCCAGTCTCAGCCTTCCAAATACTAGGATTACAGGCATGCACCACCACACCAGGCTCAACCAATCCCTTTCATAAGCCAAGCACTGTGCCACAAGCCTCCTGTGTCTCTTCTGATCCTTTCAACTCTGCAAGATAGATATTATGATCTGATCACCACTTACAAACAAGAAAGGTGAGATGGGGACCAAGGCCATCGTCTCCTGAGCTAGGGCTGGCTGGCTAAAAGCCCATGTTCTTCCCATCACACCATGCTTGACTCTATCCTGTGGACAGCAAGGAGGAATGAGAGTGGCCCAGCCTCTGCCCTCCAACCCAGGCCCACATGCAGCCTGACTGTTATTACAAGGGCGACTGTTGTCATGTCTCTCCATCACCTCCAGAGTCCAGACCCCAGGGCTCTACTGGGCATTTCGGCTTCTCTACATCACTTTCCCAGTCATTTTATCTCCATTGCCAGACTCAAGTGCTCCTTCCACCCAGGCTGGCCTACCCCACCTCATTTCCTAAGCTCAGTCTTGGAGGCTGCCTTCCCTGCCTGCAACATGCATTCTCTCCACCAAACTGCACTGGGGCCACTGCAGGCCAGGTGCCAGGACACAGCCAGACAGGAAGAGCCCTACGGTAGTCCCAGAGCTTGGGATCTGCCCTTCTTGTGAGGCCAGCTCCCACCGTGCTTTCCTAGGCAGTCTCTGGCCACTCAGCGCTCATCACCTGGTCTGTCTCAAATCTCCAGCACTCAGCATCTGCCATTCCCGTGGCACCTGGCCACAGGTCCACCTTGAGTGCTGCGTCTGTTTTAAGACTTCCTCTGTAATGTGTTTCTTTCTG
This sequence comes from Graphiurus murinus, assembly GCA_004027655.1. Lineage (NCBI taxonomy): Eukaryota > Metazoa > Chordata > Mammalia > Rodentia > Gliridae > Graphiurus > Graphiurus murinus. Next base: position 33,088 of record PVLC010012482.1, read on the forward strand.
TGGGAAAAGTGCAAGCCAGGTTCCAAACAGCATTACAAATGGCAATAAAGTCCCCAGGCCAGCCCACAAGAGCCTATTAAATATATAATGGTCCCAGAGAAGCGCAGAACCTAAGTGAGTATACCTTAAAAGCTCTGCAGGAGAAGGCCAGGAGCAAACATCTGCCTCTGCACCTCCACCCACTGCCTCCCTGGGTCGAAGCTTCCAGCCACCATCGGTGCAGAAACAGGGAAGCAAGCAGGAGCTGGGGGGACTGGGAAGAACCCAATTTATATCTCGGCAGGTCTGGCTCAACTCCAGCTCTACCCTTCCTCACTAAGTGGGGGGCTCTGAGTTTCTTCCCTCTGGGAGCCTCACCATTCCCTCATAAAATAAGAAGGGTTAGAGGTGGGGGGGGGGGTGCGGGGGGGGTACCTCTGGTAGAGTGCGTGCCTAGCATTCATGAGGCTCTGGGTCCAATCCCCAGCACTACAATCAATCAATAAGTAAAATTCAAAGGCTGAGATCAGCTCTCAGATGTCTGAATCTCACAGATTATATGTTAAAAAATATACATACTTTTATAGTACTGAATATTGAACCCAGAGGTACTCTACCACTGAGTCATATCTCAGCCCTTTTTTTTTTTTTGCAGTACTAGGGATTGAACGCAGGGGCATTCTACCTTCGAGCTACATCCCCAGCCCTATTTTTTTACTCCTTTTTTTTTTTTTTTTTTTTTTAAACAGAGTCTCACTAAGTTGTAGAGGGCCTCACTAAGTAGCTGAGGCTGGCGATCCTGTCACGGATTCCTTTGTACTGGGATTACAGGCGTGAGCCACCACACCTGGCTCCCAGCTCTTTAAAAAAAAAAAATGTGTGTGGTAATGGGGATTGAACCCAGGGGCATTCTACTTCTAAGATACAACCCCAGCCCTTTTTATTTTTTGTTTTGAAACAGGGTCTTGTTACATTGCTGAGGCTGGCTTTGAACTTGTGATCCTCCTGTCTCAACCTCCCAAGTGCTAGGATTACAGGAATGTGCCTCTATACCTGGCTCATAAATTTTTATTTTGGCATAGGGTCTCACTAAGTTGCTGAGGCTGGCCTCCAACTTGAGATTCTCTTACCTCAGCCTCCCAAGTCTCTGGGATTACAGGCATGTGCCCCCTTGCCCTGCTTAAAAAAAAATATATATATATATATATATGTATATATATTTAAATATAATATGTAGCAAACATTTTAAAATGAATTTTATCAAGAAAGGACTTTTTTAAAAGAAATCACAGCTGTGCATGGTGGTACATGCTTGTAATTCTAGTACTTGGGAGGCTGAGACAGGAGGATCACAGGTTTGAGGACAGCCTCCACAAGTAGTAAGACTCTCATCAACCTAGTGAGATGCTGTTTCAAAATAAAAGTTGGGCTGGGGGTGTAGCTCAGAGGTAGAATGCCCCTGAGTTCAATCCCTAGTACCAACAACAACAAAAAGATAGAGAGGGAGGGAGGGAGGGAGGGAAGGGGGAATGAATGAATGAATCACAATACATAATTGCAGGTTTTATTTTTCAAAAAATACCCCACCCAAAATATGGACATCAAGTTAGAAGAATGGGCAAGTTTTTTTGTTTTGTCTCTGTGGTGTGGAGGATTGAACTCAGGGGCATTCTACCTACAAGCTACATTCCCCCAGCTGGATTTGATTTTAATTTTGAAACAAGGCCTCACTAAGTTGCTGAGGCTGGAACCTGCAATCCTCCCATTTTAGCCTCCCAAGTGCTGGGATTACAAGCATGAGCCACTATGCCAGACTGACAAGTTTTTAAACTAAAAATATTTAGATTCAAGGCAGAGGGGAGGCAGACCATTCACCACTGTTATTTTTCTAATTTGTCTGCACACTAGTAAAAACTTGGTCAGAGCACTACTCCAGTCCTCATCCAGACAGCAGAGAACCACAGAACTAGGGGGGTGCTCTCCAGCTCTGACTGGTTTCTCTATCTGGGAGCCTGTTAGACAGTCAGCAAGCATAGCCCCAGGAAAGGGTGTGCTGCAGTGTGGAGCCAGGGTCCTGAGGTCAGGAAGGCAGGCAGCCAAGTGCAGGGCTGGGGCCTGACCACACTGGCCTCCCCCATAGCAGCCCTCAAGGGCAGAGACCTAGCCTGGAAGCTCTTGGGGTTAACTTGCCCCAGGTGCTGTCACTGTCAACCCTAGTGTTCTTCTAGAAGGCTGAAGGAATGCCCCCAAAGAAACCTTTTTCAAAAATCATTTTAACTTTTCTGATTATATACTAATACATATTCATGTGGCAAACACAAGAAAGCATAAGCAAAGAAGTAAATGAAACTCATCTGCCACTCCACCTTCCAGAACAATCACAATTAGTATTTTGATGCACTGCTAATTCTTCATACACATAACTTCTGCTACCCTGGGATTTGGTTTATATCCTGCTTTTCTGGGAATCACACTTGAGCATTTTTCCACAAGCTTAGATCTTCTTCATCAACATCTTAACATATTTTAACAATAAACTTTACATTCTATGATTAGGCCTTGAAGATATAGCCCTCTGAATGGGACCGTGCCTTTCAAAAAAGGGACATGGAGCCTGGAGTAGTGGCGGTGTACACTTGTAATCCCAGTACTTGGGAGGCTGAGACAGGAGGATTGCAGGTTTGTGGCCATCCTCAGCTACTTAGGCTACTTAGTGAGACCCTGTTTCAAATTAAAGAATTAAAAATAGGACCGGGAGTGTAGCTGGGAGGTAAAATGCCCCTGGGTTCAATCTCCAGTTCCACAAAAAATTTTTAAAAAGGGGGGTGGGAGGGTTGGACAGGAAGCCAGGTGTCGTCATGCACACCTGTAATCCCAGTACTTGAGAGATTGAGACTGAAGGATCACAAGTTCAAGGACAGCTGTGGCAAGTAGAGAAACTCATCAACCTAGTGAGAATCTGTTTCAAAGTAAAAATAAAATAGGGCTGGAGGTGTAGCTCAGAGGGAGAATGCCCCTGGGTTTAATCTCCAGTACTGAAAAAAAAGGAGGGTGGGGGGATAGGAGAACTCTCTAGTTCTCTTTCTGCCACACAAGGATATAAAGAGAAGTTAGCAGTCTACAGCCACCTCACAACCCAAACATGCTGGCTCCTGGCCTCAAGGACTGTGAGAAATAAATTTGTTATTTATAAACCACCCAATGTATAGTATATTTGCTATAGCAACCTATACTGACAAAGACTAACATCACTTTCCATGGTATGAACAGGGCTAGAAGTTATTTAACCATGCTGATAGTGTTGAGTATTTAAACCATTTCCATATTACTAATATTATAAAAAACTGTGGTGGGTATTGAACATGCGGGCACATGGTGGGTATTGAACATGCGGGCACATGGTGGGTATTGAACATGCGGGCACATGCCTGTAATCCAAGCAACTTGGGAGGCTGAGGCGGGAAAATCACAAGTTCAAGCCTCAGCAAGTTAACAAAACTCTGTCTCAAAATAAAAATTAGAAGAGATGGGGATGTAGCTCAGTGGCCAATTACCCAGGTTCAATCCCCAGTACCAAAACAACAACAAAGTGGTGGGTGTATAGTGTATATCCTTATACACAAATCTCTGTAGACCCCTTTACACAGTCCAAAGAGGATAGTTTCAAGACTCCCAGCCTTGAAATCACAGATTGGACATAACCTTATATGGTCTTTTTTCCTAAACACACATACCTATGATAAAGTTTAATTTATAAATTAGGCTCAGTACGAAGCTAACAACAATAACTAATAATCATATAATAGAACAATTATAACTATACTGTGATAAAAGTTAGTGAATGTGGCCTCTCTCTCATTCAAAATACTTGTACTGTACTTTTAGTTAACCACAGGTAATTAAATCTGTGGAGAGCAAAACTGAGGATGGGAGGACCACTGTTCCTTATATTCCTTGGGTCACCGCCCAATGTTGTGCACATACCAGCTAACCCTCAGTAAATACTGAGTGAACAAAGGAACCCAAACTACTTCCAGGGAATCAGGAAGTCCTTATCTGATCCACGTAGCATTTAAATTTGCAGAGGCACCAGGGGTGTGGTGTCCCATCTCCTGTAATCCCAGTACCCAAGAAGCTGAGACAGGAGGATTGTAGGTTGGAGACTAGCCTCAGCAATTTAGCAAGACCCTGTCTCAAAATTTAAAAAATAAAATAAAAAGGGTTGGAGGTGTAGCTCAGAGATAGAATGTCCCTGGGTTCAATCCCCAGTACCAAAAAATAAATTTTCAGAGGCCCAACCTGGTGTCCAGTAGCCACTCACCACAGCCCACATAGGCCCACTCCCTCTGCCTCCCACCCTGAAGCCAACTCTTGGCTAAGGAAAACTCCTGGCTTAGGGAAAGGGACAGGAGAAGATGTAAATTGCTGACTCAGGACTCCCAGCTTCTAGTGGTCTCAGCAAATCTCCCTGCTCTTCCACATGGCCGTGAGGAGGGCACCTGCAGACCTCCAATGCCCAGCTAACTACCACCCTGAAGACGCTGCTCAGCCCACCACCTCAGGCCGGCCACGGTGGATCTGCCTCTAACTTATTTTTTTTTTTTTTTTTTTTTTGCGGTACTGGGGATTGAACTCAGGGGCGTTCTACCTCCGAGCTATACCCCCAGCCCTATTTTTTATTCTTTATTTTGAAACCGGGTCTCACTAAGTTGCAGAGTGCCTCACTAGGTAGCTGAGGCTGACCGCGAACCCGGATCCTCTGGTCTCAGCCTCCCGAATGCTGGGATTACAAGCATGCGCCACCATGCCCGGCTGGTTTTATTTTTATTTATTTATTTTTTTTGCCTCTAACTTAAAAGTGCAGCTCTAGCCGGCGTGGTGGCGCATGCTTGTAATCCCAGCATTCGGGAGGCTGAGACTGGAGGATCCGGGTTTGCGCCAGCCTCAGCTACCTAGTGAGGCACTCTGTAACTTAGACTCGGTTTCAAAATAAAGAATAAAAAATAGGGCTGGGGGTATAGCTCGGAAGTAGAATGCCCCTGAGTTCATCCTCAGTACCACAAAAAAGAAAAAAAAAAGTGCAGCTCTCATGCAATGGAAGTCATCTGCTTGGAGTATTAGCACTTGCTCTTCTGTCATCCATTGTTCACATGACTGACTCCCCACCCACCCAGGGCAGTACCAGAAGGCAGGCCACTGTGTATTTTCCTCCCCACCCCAAATCCAACCTTGTGCCAAGTAATATTGTTGATAAATAAATGTTTGCTGAATGAAACTTCAGATCCCCACACCAACTGTTATCACAGGTAGAAGGGGAAAGGGAAGAAAGTAGGAACCCTTCAGAGTTTAAGGACAAAGACCTGATAGGAGTCTGGCAGAAGATGGCCCCAGGGAACTGATGGCTAACGGTGTCCAGCACAGCCAGACACAGTGAAGTGACTTAGAGTGCAGGAAGAGAGAGCTTCCCTCCCCACTCTCTTCTAGACAACCAGAAAATACGGGGCCACTCCTCACTGGTAATCCCAAAAAGGACAGGGTCTTGAGAGAGAGAAATACTTAAAGCAACTCAATCCACACTCTTTTCCTCCTCCCATTTGCCCAGCATCCTTGCCACACCCAAAGGGAAAAACACTGAAAAACCTGGGTTAGTGGGGGTGCCAAGAGAAGGAAGTTTCCTTGAACTTAAAGGGGGATAAAAGGAACCAGAATGGTTCTAACATAAGGGAGACCAGAAGTTACTGGAAGGATGTAGATGGCCGCAACATCCCAGCAAACACTGTAACGCGCGGAGGCACCCAGGTCCCGACTGCCCCGCGACCCCAGGAGGTCTCTAGCTAGCGACTTCCCCTCGGGCAGCCCACCCCTCCCGGCACCCTGGCGCGCCCCACCTCCACCCCTGTATGATTTTGCAGTTTGCAAAGCTTCCTCCTCCGACTGCTCTCATCCAACCCTCCGGACGACCTTATGAGGGGGGATATCTTTACAGTCCCCCCACTTCATGAGTGAGGAAACTAAGATACTTCCAGTGACCCGCCGCTCCGCGCTAGAGCTGGGAAGTGGCGGGGGCTGCAGCCAGAGTGCACCGCGAGCGGGGGCAGAACTCCCCCGGGTCGGCGACCCCGCCCAGCCCGCCGAGCAGTCAGCCGGCCGAGGCCCGGGTGGTGAGCTGCGGTTTCCCAGCTGCTTGGGGTCGAAATCAAAATCAAGGGTAGTCCTAAAACAAGGTTTCCGCCGGTGCAGGTGGAAAACACCTCCATCCCGCCCCACACTCGCACAGGTGCAGAGCCGGGAGCCCGCGGCGGGGCGCATCCTCAGCGCACCGGCGTCTCGCCCCAGCTGGTGGCGCCCCGGACCTGCGCCCTTCCAAAGTTGTGCGGTGCAGCAAACGCCCTACGAGGCATCGCCCCGCGCCCCGGGATGCCTCCTGCGCCGGGAAGGGCAGCGGGACGGCCCCGCGGGCTCCCGCGCAGCCACCTGCCCGGCACGCGCGCCGCCACCCGGTGCGGGGAGGCAGCCCCCGCGCGTCCCCGAGGGCCGCGAGTGGAGAGTGCGGACCCACACGCGGGGCGCACGTGCCGCCCGGCCCCCCGGCCGCCTCCCCGCCCCAGCCTCACCCAGATCGCCAGCAGCAGTCCCCACGCCGGCCCGGCCCGTGCCATCCCCGCCGCCACCGCCCGCTGCCGCCGCCGCCTCCCGACTCCACTTGGGCTCCAGCGCCCGCCCGCCAGCTCCGCGGCGGCCAACAGCCACAGCCGCTTCCCAACCGCTCCCCGCCTCCGAGTTCCCGGTGCCACGTCTGCCAAAGCATGCGCACGAGGCTGCGAGAGGCGGCCGGAGAGGGGCTTGCTGGGAGTTGTAGTTTACGGCCCAGCGAAGAGGGAGCAGTTACTGGAGTGGGTTTGGCCCCAGAGACACGCAGAGAGTGCAGAAGGCCGGGTCAGAGAGTAAGGGAAAGCAATGTGAGCACACAGAAATAAGTTTTCTTTTCCCTCAACAAAACTTTATTGAGCTGTTGGAAACAGTTTGCAAGTTCCTCAAAAAGTTAGACGTAGATTGCCACATTATTTAGCCACCCTTCAGGTTATAAGCTCAAAAATTTTGAAAAATGATATTCAGAAAAATGCTGGTACACCCATGTTCATAGAAGCACTGTTTACAATAGCCAAAAGGATGAGACAACCCAAATGTCCTCAGGGGACAAATGGATAAACAGAATATGTATATCCATACAATGGATATGGTATTCAGCCATTAAAAACAATGAAGGGCTAGCATGCTATCATGTGGACAAATTTCAAAAATATGCTAATAAAAAAGTAGACACAAAAGGTGACATGTTGTATGATTACATTGATATGAAATGTCCAGAATAGATAAACCATAAAGACAGAAAAGAGACTAGTGCTTGCCTGGGGCTAGTGGGAGGAGGGAATGAGGAGTGACTCTTTAATGGGTACAGGGACTCCTTTAAGGGGGATGAAAATACTTTGGAATTAGACAGAGTTAATGCTTGTACAACATTGTGAATGTACTAAATGTCATTGAACTGTACACTTTAAAACAGTTATTGATGTTACATAAATGTTACCTTACTAAAATTTTTAAAAGAAAAAATCCTCTTTTTCCCCAAATTTTTATTTATGTGTTTGTTTGTTTTTGCAGTGCTGGGGATGAAACCTAGGATCTGGTGCATGCTAGGCAAGTGCTCTATCATTAAGCTATCCCCCATCCCTTTTTATTCTTCATTTTGAAATAGGGTCTGAGTTGCCTAGGCTGGACTCAAACTTGAGATCCTCCTACCTTATCCTCCCGAGTAGTGGGGATTCCAGGCATGTGCTGCCATATCAGGCTTCTGTATGTATGTATGTATATATATATATATATATATATATATATATATATATATATATATGCATGCTAGGGATTGAGCCCAGGGGTATTCTACCTCTGAGCGACACCCCCAGCCCTGTTTTATATTTTATTTTGAAACAAGGTCTTGCTAGGTGGCTGACAGCCTCGTTAACTTGCTGAAGGCTGACTGTAAACCTGGGATCCTTCTGTCTCAGCCTCACAAGTGCGAGGATTACAGGCCTGTGCCACCACATCCAACTTAGTTTTAATTTTGAGATGATGTCTTACTCTGTTGCCTAGGCTGCCCTCCAATCCCTGGACTCAAGTGATTCTCCCACCTCAACCTCTGGAGTAGCCAGGACTACAGGCCTGAATCATTATGCCCAGCTGAAAGGCCTTTTCTTTTCTTGGACCTATTCCATTCATGCATACAATGAATTATTCATTCAAGGATGTTTGTTGGATACCTACTTATCCCGAGGCTCCAGATATACAGTAGCTGGAAAGACAAGAGAATTTTCCAGTGGAGATTGGTAGGTTATACCTGAAAGATCCTTGCCCAGTGTCTAGAGCTTCAAAGCCAAAACCTAAAGTCATCTTTAATTAAACCCCTCTTCTCACCAGTCCCATCCCACTCCTCACCATGTCCTGATGGTTCTACCTCTCAAGTATTCTGCCACCTCCATCTAAGTCCCTGACGTGTCTCACCTAGGCAAGAGTGACAGTCTCCTGAAGAGTGTACCTGCTTCTTTCCCCAACAATCCATGTAGTAATATCAGTTGGATTTTGTTTGTCACTACCCTGGAACCCTCCAATGACACTGCATGGTCTGGGGCCCTGATCTACAGTCCTCACTTCTTGCCTTGCCCAAACCCTGGCCCACTCAGTTATGCCATCATGTCCTGGTCCCTCCCATCTTGAGAACAGCTCTACCTGGGGTTTGTGTGTTTCCTATTCTCTCTGCCTCTACACTTTCCCTGACCTTGGCCTGACTGGAGCCTTGTAATTCTTGAGAGTTCTCCTCTCTGTTCCCCACTCAAAGGGGCCCTCCAGAGCAACTCTTCTAAAATCGAGTTACCCTCTGTACCCTGAACTCCCTTATTCCCTAGCTCAGGTTCTGCCCAGCACTTACCTGCAATCTACAATTACAGTTAGCCCTCTATATCTGTGGGTTCCACATCTGTAGATCCAAACAACTGTGGATTGAAAACATTTTTTAAAAATTGTGTCTGAGCTGGACGTGGTGGCACACACTTGTAATCCCAGTACTTCAGAGGCTGAGTCTCCTGTCAGGAGGATCCCAGCTTCGCAACCAGCCTCAGCTACTTAGTGAGGCCCTCCACAACTTAGTAAGACCCTGTTTCAAAATAAAGAATAAGCTGGGTGTGGTGATGCACACTCATAATCCCAGTACTTGGGAGGCTGAAATTGGAGGATCTGGGTCCACTGCCAGCCTCAGCTACTTAGTGAAGCCCTCTGCAACTTAGTGAGACCCTGTTTCAAAATAAAGACTAAAAAATAGGGCTGGGGATATAGCTCGGAAGTAAGATGCCCCTGGGTTCAATCCCCAGTACCGCAGAAAGAAAGAAAGGAAGGAAGAAAGAAAGGAAAGAAAGAATAAAATAGGGCTGGGGAGGTAGCTCAGAGGTAGAATGCCCCTGGGTTTAATCCCCAGTTCTGAAAAAAAAGAAAGAAAAAAGAAAAAAAAAGTCTGTACTTGAACAAGTACAAATTTTTATTCTTGTCAATTGTTGCCATTATTCTTTAAGCAATATAGTATAACAACTATTGACATAGCATTTACATTGTGTTAGGCATTAAAAGTAATCTAGAAGTTGAGCATGGTGATGCACACCTGTAATCCCAGTACTTGGGAGGCTACGGCAGGAGAATCATAGGTTCAAGGCCAACCTTAGCAACTTAGTGAGGCCCTGTTTCAAAATAAAAAATAATATAGGGCTAAGGTGTATCTTGGAGGTAGAATGCCTCTGGGTTCAACATTCAGTACCAAAAAAAAGAATACCACACCATTTTATGTAAGGGACTCGAGCATCCTTGGATTTTGGTATGTGTGAGGGTTCCTGGAACCCATCTCTGGCAGATAGCAAGGGAAGACTGTACTTACCTACTGTGTACATTGTCTGTGGCTCGAACCTGAACATAAGTTTCCTGTGTCTCTTGTTCACTACCTCTTTTCCAGAGCCTAGCACAGGACCTGAGGAGCAGGTGGTTTCCCATGCTGTTTGTGATGAATAACTCACTGAGGTAACATGTTGGGGGATTTCGGAACTCTTCAAGCTGGACGGGGACGAGGCTTCCTCAGCACGCTCCACTCCACAACCTTAAGCTCATGATCCACTTCTGGGAAAGTGTGCCTTGCACCTCCACTCTATAGGTCTGTTTCTCATCTACAAAATGAAGCAGCTGGTGAGGATGTAGAAAAGCTGGAACCTTCGCACATTGCTAAAGGGAGTGTAAATTGGTTCAGCCAATTTGGACAACTATACATGTACAAAATGTGTTTTTTAAAATTATTATTATTATTATTATTATTATTATTATTATTATTATTATTATTTGTGTGTGTGTCTGTGTGTGGTACAGGGGATGGAACCCAGGGGCATTCTACCTCCAAGCTATACTTCCAGCCCTATTTTATTCTTTTTATTTTGAAACAGGGTATCACTAAGTTACAGATGGCCTCACTAAGTTGCTGAGACTGGCTGTGAACTTGCAATCCTCCTGTCTCAGCCTCCCAAGTACTAGGATTACAAGCGTGTGCCTCCACACCCGGCTCAAAATGTGTTTTAAAATGTCCATAGCAGCTTTGTTCGTCGTGCCTGTTCTGGCCTGTTTTGTGTCCCCTCAAATTCATATGTTGAAATCCTACCCCCCAGTACCACAGAATTTGATTGTATTCAGGGCCTTTACAGAAATAATTAGCTGAGGTAGGAGGATTGCAAGTTCCAGGCCAGCCTGAGCAAACTTAGACTCTGTCTCAAGATGAAAAATGAAAAGGGTCGAGGATATAGTCAGTGGTAGAGCATCCTTGGGTTTAATCCCCTGTACTTAAAAAAAAAAAAATTAAAGTTAACTAAGATCATTGAGTGAGCCCTAACCCCAAATGACTGATGTTCTTATAAAAAGATATTAGGAAGCCAGGCGTGGTGGCGCACGCTTGTAATCCCAGCATTCGGGAGGCTGAGACCGGAGAATTCGGGTTCGCCGCCAGCCTCAGCTACCTAGTGAGGCACTCCGCAACTTAGTGAGACTCGGTTTCAAAATAAAGAATAAAAAATAGGGCTTGGGGGTATAGCTCGGAGGTAGAATGCCCCTGAGTTCAATCCCCAGTACCGCAAAAAAAACCCCAAAAAACAAAAAAATGAATAAATAAAAAATAAAAAGATATTAGGAGAC
>PVLC010012483.1:0-44077 GCA_004027655.1 Graphiurus murinus
TCACTAAACTGACCAGGAGATAGGGGGAGGGTGGGTGGGAATTGGGGAAGGGTTAATGAGAAATATGTGCATGGATGTCTTTACCTGTACTAGTTTGTACCCAACAAAAATGTGTAATTAACCCGGTTGTACCCAAAAAATGTATAAAATTCCATGCTAAAAAATTAAAAAAAGAAATAAAAAATAAAAAAAAAAAAAAAAAAAAGAAATTTAAGAAGATTTTAGAAAATGTAAAGACTTTCTATGCTTTTGGACAGGCAGAATAAACATAGTCAAAATGGCCATATTTTCAAAAGCTATCTACACATTCAATGTAATCTCTATCAAAATACCATCATAATTTTTCATAGACCTAGAGAAATCAGTAATAAAATTAATCTGAAAAAAACACCCTGAATAGCCAAATCAATTCTCAGCAAGAAGAAACATGCCAGAGTAATCACAATACCTGACTTCAAACTGTACTACAAAATGATATTAATAAAAATGGCATGACACGGGCACAAAAACAGACACAGACCAATGGAACAAAATAGAGGACTCAGAAATAAAGCCCCATATCTATAGCCAGTTGATCTTTAATAAAGGTGCCAAAGACATACTTTTCAACAAATGTTTTGGGACAGCCTTTTCAACAAATGCTTTGGAAAAACTGGCTATCCATATGTAGAAAAATGGAACGAAACCATAACCTCTTCCTTTACACAAAGTGAACTCTAGATGTTTCAAAGACCTATAAAAATAGATCAGAAGCTTTAAAACTGCTAAAAGAGGATATAGAAGCAACACTGCAACTTACAGGTACAGGTAGAAACTCCCTCAATAAGACCCCAAAAGTTCAGGAAATTAAAATAAGAATGAATGAATGGGATAGTAAAAAATAAATTAATTAAAAAGCTTTTGTAAAGCAAAGGAAACCATCAAGATTCTACAGAGAGAGCCTACAGAATGGAAAAGATCTTCACCATCTACTCAGTGGACAAAGGTCTAGAATATGCAAAGAGCTTAAAAAGCTTAACACTAAAAAATAACTTAATTAAAAAATAGGCAACCTATTTCAATCACTTTTTAAAAACTAAATAGACACTTTTCAAAAGAAGAAATGCAAATGGTCAATAAATATATGAAAACAATGTTCATCATCTTTAGCAGTCAGGGAACTGCAAGTAATCAAAACTACACTGAGATTATGTCTCACTCCAGATAGGTGGTAAACATCAAAAACACATATAATAATAAATGCTGGTGAGGATATGGGGAAACCAGAACCCTATTACACTGTTGGTAAAATTGCAAACTAGTACAAGAACTTTAGAAATCAGTGTGGTTTTTCAGAAGATTGGGAATGCAACTACCTATGACCCAGTGATACTGCTATTTGGCATCTTCCCAAAGAAAATAAAATCAGAATATTATAATTATATGTGCATATCCATGTTCATAGCAGCATAATTTACAATAGCCAAATTATGCAACCAGCCTAGATGTCCATCGATAGATGAATAGATCACAAAACTTTGGTTACACACACTCCCAAAGAACAAGCAGATGTATGTTCTTTCTTATATGTGGAAGATAAAGAGATATTTAAATGAGAAATGTGTGCATGTATGCCTTTACCAGCTTGTACCTAACAAAGATTTATGATTACAATGCACTAATTTTTAAAAAATTGCAACATCAGATAGATGAGCAGAATTTCCAGGGAGTGACCAAGGGTGATCAGGGAAGAGGACAGAAATTCATAAAAATTGCAATAGTAGAAACAAGGCTATGAACATATACAAAATTGCCAATTCCAATCTCAAAGACTTGTGGAGTGAGGGGAGGAACCAGTGGGGAGGGCAACAAGAGTGTGCACATGTATTTTTTCTAACACTCTGTGCCCCAATATGATGTAAAATTACAATGCATACAATTAAAAAAAAAAGAAAAACATTTGACCCTTGACTTTCTGAGACTGGCTGATTTCACTTAACATAATATTCCATCTATTTTCTGGCAAATAGCATAATTTTGTTCTTTATGGCTGAATAAAATTCCATTATGTGTATAAACCACATTTTTATTATCCATTCATCTGTTGATGGACACCTAGGTTGGTTCCATAATTTGATTATTGGCTTGTTTTGAAATTGGATTGTGCTTGTGTTGTTGAATTGTAAACTATTTACATATGCTTGTACAGTTCTCTAGAAAATATATGATTTTTATTTACTGTATTTCATTCTGTGGATCATTTATTCACTATGTTAATGTCTTTTGAAGCATAAAATATTTTTATTTTGATGCAGACCAATATATTTTTTTATTTTATTATCTGTGCTTTTGATGTGATAGCTCAGAAATGCCAAATCAAATGTCATAAAGACTTAGTCATTTTTTTAAAGAATTTTATATTTTTAACTCTTATATTAGGTCTATGATCCGTTTAAATAAATACTTACATGGTATGATATAGAGGTCTAACTTTTATTCCTCTTCCAGTTTTCTCAGGATGATTGAATGAAAAGATTATTGTTTTTCTTGTGGAGTGTCCTGATCCCCATTTTGAACATCAATTAACCAGAAATGTAAAGGCTTCAAACTGGATTTCTATTCTATTCCATTGATCTGTAAGTCTATTCTTATGCTATTACCACAATTTATTTATTGGTATATTTTTAAAGAAATACAAATTATTTCATTTTTTAATTTTCTTTTGTGGTACTGGGGATTGAACATAGGGACATTCTTCCTCCACACTACACCCTCAGTCCTTATATTTTTTTGTTTTGAAACAGAGTCCCTTGGTTGCTGAGAGTTTTGCTAGGTTAATGAAACGATCCTTGAAACTTCCTTCAATTCTTCTGTCTTAGCCTCCCATGTACTAGGATTGCAGGCATGTGCCACCATGCCTGGCTATAAGAAATATGAATTTCTGGGACTTATTATTTTGCATGATTATTTTGGCTATTTGGAAACCATTGCATTCAATATAAAATTTGTAGTCAGTTTATAAATGTTTGCAAAATAAAAAGCCAATTCCATTTATTGGAATTCCACTGAATCTAAAATTCAGTTTGGGAGTAGTTACTCAATGTTAACAATATTAAGTCTTTCAATTATTAACATTATGTTCTTTTCCATATGTTTTAATTTATTTCAGCCATAATCGAAAGCTTTCTTTCATGTCTTAGATATTCTTTGTTAAATTTATTCCTAAATAGAATGTGATTGTTTTACAATTTCTTTTTCAGATTGCTTATTTGTAGTGTATAGAAATACATTGTTTTAACATCCTTGGAAACTTGCTGAACTTATTTCTTAGTTCTAATAATTTTTAAATAGATTGTTTTGGATTTTTTATATGCAATATCATATCATCTCTAAATAAGGATAGCCTTCCTAATCTGGATAACTTGTATTTTTAAATCTTGCCTCATTTCCCTTACTAAGTTTTCCACCATAATGTTAGATAGACATTTAGAGAATCGCCTTATCTTTTTTTCCTCATCTTAGTAGGGAAAGGATTTGTTTTTAATCATGCAATATAATGTTAGCTGTAGATTTTACTTAGATGCTCCCTATCCGTTTGAAGAATTTCCCATATATTCATAATTTGTTGATTGTTTATTTTTATCACAAAAAGTATTAGATTTGTAAAATGTCTTTTCTATGAACATTGAGATATTATTTTATTTTTTATTAGTATTGTATAATACATTGACTTGTTTTTAAAATGATAAATGTCTGAATTATTTGTGATATTTATTTTGTTTTTATATTTTGCTGAGTTGTGTTTGTTTGAATTTATTGTAGATTTTTCCTTGCACATCCACACATGCATATATATATAAACATGTGAGTAAAACTGATTTGTTTTTTTGTTGTCTTTGATTTTGCTATCTGAATGATACTGACATCATATTAACAGTTTGAAATTATTTCCTCCTCTGCTAGTGTGAAGAAGTTTGTGTTAAACTGGTCTTAATTTTTTTAATGAAGTAGATCTCTCATTTTAAAAATAGTATTTGCACTTATTCCATTCAAAACTCTGCTTCATCTACATCCCATTTGTTTCAATATGTTATTTTTCCTTTTTATTTTTCCAATTTTATTCCATTGTGGCTATAAAACATAATTTTTATTAATTCACAACTTTAAAATTTATTGAAATATATGACTTAAGGAATACTCTGCATAAATAACACTGAAGAAAAATGTGTATTTTACTGTTCTATGGATGTACAATAGCAGGGATTCATTCCCATTCTTATCCCCCTCCTTTGTGCTGTTTTATCAAAAATATCTTATTCGTATTTATTACAGGATAAACAAAACAATTTTATGGATATTGTTTTATGCAGTTGCTTCATTTAATTATTTCAAAAGAGGAAATAAAAACATAGTTATACTCTCTTTTATCTGTAACAAAATAATTACCCTAATAGAGCTCTTTCATTTTTCATATCTGGTATCTCTTGATTTCAACCTCAGCTATTTCAGCCTTTATTATTTCTTGTAGGACTGATCTGCTAGCGACAAATTCTCTATTTTTGTTTCTCTGGAAATAGCTTTGTGCTGTCTTAGTTTTGAAAGGTTTTTGCTGGTTATCAGTTTCTTGAGTGATTTTTTTTTCTTTTTTCAGAACTTCAAAACTATTCTACTGCATTCTGGCCTCCATTTTTTCTCATACATAATCAACTCTTAATCTTAAGGTTTCATATTTTATACAGTGAGATATTTCTTCTTATTTCATGATTTTCTGTTTGTTTTTTACTTTCAATATTTTGACTAGCTGGGCGTGGTGGCTCACACTTGTAATCCCAACATTTGGGAGGCTGAGACTGGAGGATCCAGGTTCGCGGCCAGCCTCAGCTGCTTAGTGAGGCCTTCCGCAACTTAATGAGACCCTGTTTCAAAATAAAGGATAAAGAAAAAAATTAAAAGCTCTAAAAATTTTTGTTTGATAAGATCAAGATAAAAAAATCAATTGATTTTTAGTTAGACTGACCAAAAATAATTAAAAGACTCAAATTAATAGTCAGGAGTGAAGAAGTAGAAGACATTGCTACTGCCCTTACAGAAATTTTGAATAATTTTAAAGGACTACTATAAACAACTAAATGCCAAAAAATACACAACAGAGATTAATGAACAAAAGATATAAAATTACAAAACCACCTCAAGAAGGAAGTATAATTCTGAGTAAACCTATTACTAGCATTTTTAATGTCAGAATTTTTATTTTCATAATTTCTTTATCTTTATTGATAGTCTTTATTTCTTTAATCATTGTTACCACATATTTCTTTAATTTTTAACCATAGTAAATGTTAGTGTTTGAATGTATTTATATATATTATGTATATATGTATGTATCTATTTATTATTGGTGGTACTGGGAATTGAACCCACAGGCATTCTACCCCTGAGCTATAACCATCATCTCTATTTTTAAAAAATTTTGAACAGGTTCTCACCAAGTGACCACATGCTGGCCTCAAACGCATGATCCTTCTGTCTCATCCTTCCAAGTACTGCTATAAAATGGGGCTGGAGCCGGGCGTGGTGGCGCACGCTTGTAATCCCAGCATTCGGGAGGCTGAGACCGGAGGATCCGGGTTCGCGGCCAGCCTCAGCTTCCTAGTGAGGCACTCCGCAACTTCGTGAGACTCAGTTTCAAAATAAAGAATAAAAACTAGGGCTGGGGGTGTTGCTCGGAGGTAAAATGCCCCTGAGTTCAATCCCCAGTACCGCAAAAAAAAAAAAATAAATAAATAAAATAAAATAAAATGGGGCTGGGCAGAAGGATAATAGGTGTCTGTGGTCTCCATGTCTGTGGTATACAACTGTAGCTCTAGATATGAGCTCTATGGAGGGGAATTCAGTTCTTTTGTGCAATACATGCCAGGAATAGAGTGCCAAAAGGAGACTTTTCACATGGAGCTGGGGGTGAGGGGTGGGAGCTGGGAGCAGGTTGGATGCCAACCACTCTAATTGTTTTTACCAAGATTCAATACCTTTTCTTTAATAAATGTTCTTTTTTACATTTTATGTATCCTCTGAGGACAATTTCTAGAGGTTTTAAATGTTTTTCCATTAAAATAATTTCCCCCAGATAAACAATTGTTTTATTGGGAGACAGAGTACTCTGAGTTCCTTATACCACCATTTTAGAAGTATTGCCTGGATGGCCTGAGCTTTAATACACTTTGTCCCAGAGACTGGAAAGTTGAGAATGCAATAATTAATGAAAAAAATGTTTTATTACAGATGAGAACAAATTATTTCAATTAAGTATAGTACTTCCCATACTGAATTCTAAGCTCCTGAAAATATGGTATCTATACATACTTTCCATAGGAAAAAAGAGAATGCAATTAAGGAAGAAAGGGAAGGATTCCTGGGAGAATTATGTCACTCAAGTCTAAAAGATGAATATGACATTTTAAAAGTGAGGAAATGAGTTCAGAGCATATCATTAAAATAATATGATGTGACTGAGGGAAGAGAACCATGTAATAATATGGGGAAAGAAGAGCACCACAGTAGTTTACTGTTATTGAAACATAAAATATAAGATTCAGTACCTGCATTAGAGAGTAAAAAATGGACTATTGCAATCTATGTTAAGAAATGGCTCTGTTATACAAAAGGTAAAAATAAATTAGTATGTGGTTTTAAGTAGGAGAATGGCATAAATGCAATTCACATTTTCTCTTTAGCTGTGCTGTACAGCAAGAGTTAGAATGCTACTAATCATAGTCCAAATACTGTTTTGTAAATAAAGTTTTATTAGAATACATTTGTATTTGCATATTATTTGTGGCTGCTCTCACACCACAATTTCAGAGTTAAAAAGTTACAATAGAGCCTATATAGCATTCATAAACTAAAATATTTACTTTTTGGTCCTTCTCAAAATAAATAAAAATAGTTTGGATAGAGTCAAAGTTTTAGTCTAGTAAATATTATAGGATGACATTGCAATAGTCATAGCAAGAAAAACTTGAGGGGCATATTCAGCTTCATTTTTCTTTTATATAAATTGGAGATGAATTAGAAATTTATCATTTTATTTTTAATTTATATATTTTTCAATCAACATATACAATTATATGTATTTATCATATATTACATGATCTATCATGAAAGTAAGAGAGAAAGAAAAGAAAGGGGGAGCCTCTTATGCCCCATCTTCTCCCTAGATCACTCACTGAACTGAACTTGAGAGGGAGGGAAGGAGAGGGAGCGGGGTGGGAATTGGGGAAAGGGTCAGATGAGAAATGTGTGCACATTTGTCTACATCATTTTGTACCTAACAAAAATGTATATATACAAAGCACGAATTATTACAATAAAAAAAGAAAGAACCAAAAAAAGAAAAGAAAGGGGGAAAGAGAAAATGGGAGAGAAGGGAAAGATAGATGTTCAGTTATCAAATTACTAATAATTTAATCTGGTGTGGTGGTGCATGCTTGTTATCCCAGTACTTGGAAGCTGAGATAGGAGAATAAAAAGTTTGAGTACAGCCTGGGCATCTTAGTGAGTCCCTATTTAAAATAAAAAAGGTCCACTGGAGACGTAGCTCATCCTAATTTTTCTACATGAGATTGTTTCATTTAGAGGGTTCATTGGTGGCTTACCACTCCCAAATTTTATCTTTATTCAGTACTTTATTTAATTTGGAATTTTCACTTTAAAGGAGAACTATATGGTATTTTTAATGGAACAGCACATATTTTCTTGGGTAAACTAATAAACTCAATGGTTAATGTCACTGTTGTGGTATTGATTTAGTACATTTAATAGACAGAAGGCATGAAACTTTGAACTGCTACCTGATTTTGAAGTATACACAAAGTTTATGTACTTAACCTTGTCAAAATAATAAAATAACTGAATAAAACTTAGAAGGGAAATCATGGTCACAAGTAGGCAAAACTTTTTATTTACCATTTTATCACTTGAGACTAGATAGTGTTTGCTCTTTATATGAGCAAGTAGTTGGTATAAGCTGTTCTATGAAATTTTAATGAACCATAGTTTAACCTCTTCCTGTTGATAGTTGCATTATAAATGAACACAAATGAGAAATTGTGGAAGCTAAGAAAATTGTTAGGAAACTTACAATTGTTAGGAAACTTTTGACTACCACATGTTTTTGGCACTTTAAGAATAAGGTGACTATAACTTTGTAAGTTTGTCTCAGTCTTCTAAGGATATCTCCAAGAAAGAAAAGTATAGATCAATATCTTTGGTGAACATGGAAGCAAATCTTCTGAAAAAATAAAATATTATCACATTGAATTTAACAACACATTAAAAAGAATGCACCATGATCAAGTTTGTTACATTCCATGGATGCAAGAATTGTTCAATATATGCAAATCAATAAGCAAAGTATATTACAAAAATAAAGCTAAAGATAAGAAAATCACATGAAGGCAGAAAAAGCCTTTGATAAATTTTAAAACTTCTTCATGATAAAAACCCTGAAGAAACCAGAGATTAGAAAGAAATTGACTCAACATCTTTTTTTCATATACTTTTTTATTGGTGCATTGTAATCATACATCTTGATGAAGTTTACGGTAATAAAGGCATACATGCACATAGCACTCATTGAACCTTCCCACAGCTCCTGCCCCATTCCCTCTCTCTCCCTTCCTTAATGTGCTCAGCTGAGTGATTGAGTTTGATAAGTTTGTATATGGAAATCATGTCCATTGAGGTGTTTCTCTCTTCCTCACTCACATAGCCCTCAGTTACGTCACCTTCTTCATTCATCTAAGATTTCTTTTCCTTTGTCTCTAGTAACCCTATGTCCCATTTTCTCCCTAGCTTCCCCATATTAGGGAGAGTATATGATTTTTTTTTTTACTTTTTGTGACTGACTAATGTCACTTAACATAATGTTCTCCAGTTCCATCCATTTCCCTGCAAATAACATGATTTTGTTCTTCTTTATGGCCGAGTAAAATTCCATTGTGTGCATATCCCATAATTTTGTAATCCATTCATCTGTTGATGGACATCTTGGCTGGTTCCACAGTTTGGCAATTGTGAATTGTGTAGCTATAAGCATAGATACACATGCATCCATCTGATAGCTTGGTTTCCATTCTTTTGTGTAGATACCCAGGAGAGGTATTGCTAGATCATATGGTAGGTTCATTCCCATTCTTCTGAGGATCCTCTATACTGTTTTCCAAAGTGGTC
Source organism: Graphiurus murinus (assembly GCA_004027655.1). Lineage (NCBI taxonomy): Eukaryota > Metazoa > Chordata > Mammalia > Rodentia > Gliridae > Graphiurus > Graphiurus murinus. The sequence continues at coordinate 9,208 of PVLC010012483.1, forward strand.
GCACTAATTTTCAATCCTACCAACAATGTAATGGAGTTCCCAATTTTCCACACTCTTGCCAGAATTTGTTGTTGTTTGTGTTTTTAATGATTGCCACTCCAATTGGGGTTAGAAGAAATCTCAGGGTAGTTTTGATTTGCATTTCTCTGATTGCTAATGATGTTCAATTTTTTTTCATACATTTTTTTTCTAGAACCTCAACAGAGAGCCCACAAAGTGGGAGAATTTTTTTTATACATTTGTTGGTCATTCGTATTTCTTCTTTTGTGAAGTGTTCACTTGCCCAATTTTGATTGGGTTATTTGTTTTCTTAACAGTGAGTTTCTTGGGTTCTCTGTATATTCTAGATATTACTCCTCTATCAGAGGAGTAGTTGGCAAAAATTTTCTCCTATTCTGTGGGCTCGCTGTTGAGGTTCTTGATAGTTTGCTTTGCTGCACAGAAGTTTCTCAATTTAATGTGATCTCACATATTGATCTTTCTTTGAGTTTCTTGTGCTTTTGAGGTCTTGTTGAGAAAGTTTTTACCTGTGCCTATGTGTTGAAGTGTTGGAGCTATGCCCTCTTCAATTAGTTTCAATGTCTCTGGTCTCAATTACAGGTCTTTGGCCCATCTTAAATTGAGTCTTGTGCAGGGTGAGAAAGTGGGGTTTATTTCCATTTTTATATTCTTTCTCATGATTTCACATTTCTTAAATTTATACTTTGTTGTTTTTGATGACTCTCTCTTGCTTTGTGGGTTTCCTATGTCCAATTTCTCTCCCTTTATGGCATCTTATTCTAGTGGTATATATTTACTTTGAGGTATGCTTTAAAGTGAATAGCCTCTACTGTATGGATATTCTCAGCTTTCTGTTGACTATTTATCATCCTTTAGTGCCAGCTCTGAGGTTTGTGTCCTGTATCATCCCACTGTTGTTCGGCCTGTAGATTGTCAGTACTGGGTTGCAGTTACTCCAGGTCTCTGTCTTCCTGCTGCAGTGTGATGTTGGTGAGTTCCAGGTATTAAAGGTCCATGGAACTGTCCATTTCATCTTTAATAGGAAGTAAGCTCTGAGGTATGAACAGAGTAGTTTGTGCCTTGGATATTTTAAAACTTCAATGTGCAAGGTTCTGTCTGGTTCTATTTGTCAGCTGTGATTAGTTTGTCCTTAGTGTCTGGCAGTCCTTCGTGTTGGCTCATCTATCTTGTCCAGCCTCAGCTGTAGGGGTATATACAAGGACAAATTGTGTTATATTCAATAGAGAAGGGTGAGTGAGGAGGAAGAAACTGGAGTAAGGGATGAAAGAATATGGTAAAATAGAAAATAGAACCAAGTATATTAAGAGTTTGAGTGTAGTTAGGTAATATATAGTAAAGATTAAAGATTGAAACTCTCACTTAACTCTTCCCCTATTGAAAATAAAGGAAAATTCTAGTAGCTACGATAGAGTATTTAGTTGTAGTGATGTAAAATGGATTTAATGCAAGGCACTGGCAGACAGGTTCACTAGGTGTCTGACAAACAAAACAGAACATAGACAATCTCTTGCACATACACACCCAAGAGGAGAAGAAGAGAAAAATAAAATAAAAAGGAGCCTTAGGAGTTGCTCAATCAGGAGCAAGTAAAGTCTCTTCATTGGAAATGATCTGCTTTTCCTTATGGCTTCGGAGGTTTCATTGCCATTTTTTGTTTGTATTTTGTTTGTTTCTCTTGATTTGAGGCTTGCTTAGAAGAGATGTGAAAGTTGTTCAAAAGTTCTTGTTTGAGCCTGCTCCCCTGTAATCTCTGTCTTCTACTTTGCTAAAAAGGCAGATTAGGGAGGAGATGCAGAAGGGGATGGCCCCTGCTGGTTTCTGGGAGGAGGGTCCTCTAGGCTTGGGGTTGGAAGTGTGACCAAGAGCACTTAGACAGCCTCAATAGGGTCCTAGAGTCAATCCTCCTCCTCTGCCCAGCAAAAGAGGGTAAAAAAAGGAAGGAAGGAAGGAAGGAGACAGGAAAGATGAAAAAACTTGCCAAAAGGATAAAAAAGTCACCCCTACAAATACACAAGTACAGAACAGTAGCAAAAAATATACAGAACAAATAGGTGAAGAGAAATGTATGTATATATATATATATATATATATATATATATATATATATATATATATATACAGATAGATAGATGATGATAGATACATAGATATAGATATAGATATAGATATAGATATAGATATATAACAGTATAAAAAATAAAATCTTGCACATGGACTCTGCTGCCCTCTTGGTTCTGCATGGATAATGTCAGCTACTTAAGGTCCACTTATTACAGTAGGTTCTCCAGCATGTTTTAGGCATTCTCATTTGCTTGGTGATCTATAGCAATGAGGTCAGTTTGCAGCCCCAATGCTTTAGTCTCCTGCAGTGAGTGATACCTTGGCCCTGTGTAGTTGTCTTTCTGCCTATATGAGTGCCAAGTGTTGCTGGGGCCTATCCAAATGCAAGCATGGGACTCAGTCCTCTCCACAGAGAAGGCTGGGTTGGTCTGTAGCTTTCAGAACTGGTGTATTCCTCTATTTCTGAGTTTAGTGTGCAGCCTGCAGCCTGCAGCCTGCAGCCAGAGCCTGCATGTGTTCTGACCCCCTTTAATGGTCTCTCTTCATTTATCAAGTGGGGATTCTGCACTCACCTCCCTGGCTGTTGAGTGGCCTAGTGCTTGTTGGAGGGGGGGATTGAGATGGATAGAGAAATGGATGTGGTCGTCCTTCTCTGTCCTGCCATCATGGGGCTGTGTGATTCTTTGGCTGGTGATGTTGATGTCTGGGAAGTATGTTTCAGATGGCTGATTATAAGATTTTTCTGGTTTTCCAAACATTCCTGATGGTCCTCAGAGCACAGTCCACTATTGTTCTCATGTCTCTAATTGATTTTTTTTTCATTTTCCAGTTGGGGTGTTTAAAGGTGGCTTTTTAGGTATTATTGAGTTTCTTTGTCTTTAGTTCCCACCTCCCATGAAGGTAGTCTGAGATGTGGAATGTTGCTCAATTTGGAGCTCCCCGAGATGAGTTACAGACAGATTTGTCTAAAAGTCCTTATTCTGTTGCCCTCTTCCCCTTCATTTATTTGTCTTGATTCAACATCTTAAAGGATATATATATATATATATATATATATATATATATATGTAGTCCAAAGCCAACATCATACTGAATATAGAAAATTAGAAAATCTGAAAGCATTTTTTGTTAAAGCAGCAAGAAGATAAGGATGTCCACTCTTACTGAATATAGTACTTGGAACTTTAACCAGATAAATTAGGTAAGAGAAAGAACTAAAAAAGGATACAAATAGAAAAGGAAGCAATTTAATTATGTCTGTTTTCTGGTGATATCATATTGCTTAGAAGACCCTAAAATTCCAGATCTTATAAACAAATTCATTAGAGTAGCAAAATACAATATTAACACAGAGAAGTGAATAGTTTTTGTACACACCAATGAGCCTACTGATAAAGAAATCAGAAAAAGAATTCCCATGGGAATAGCTTAAACAATAAAATGTCTATGGATAAATCCAACAGAGTAGGCCAAAGACCTTTATAATAAAAATTGCAAAATACTAAAAAAAAGAATTGAAGAGAGTAGAAGATGATAATATCTCCCATGTTCATGGATAGACAGAATTAATTTTATTAAGATATCCATATCATCATAAGTGATCTACAGATTCATTTTCAATACCCATAAAAAACTAATCATATTCTTCAGAAAATGATAAAAATAAGTCCTGAAATTCATATAAAAGGGCAAAAGACATAGAAAAGACGAAGCAATCCTCAACAACAACAACAACAACAACAACAAAATAGAAAAACTAGAAGCATCACAAAAATCGACTCGAAATTATACTACAGAGCCATAGTAACCAAAACAGCATGGTACTGGCATATGCTCTGTTGGAATTTTTATCATGTTTCTAAATCAAGTACTTTTTGATTATCTGTTGTTATATAACACTGAAAGATATAAAGTAGTCAGAAGTAATTTGTCTTTCACTTTTTCGAGCACATTATCTAGGTGGGAATATAAAATCACACAAATTAGGAAATAACAAATATATAATTAATAAATGACTGAATAGACTGCAATACACACTAGTAATTCGTCAATGAAATATTGTGTAATTATCTATCAGAATATTCAATGGGAATTAAGAAAAGTTGAGAACAGTAAGGACCTGAAGTTCATAGAGGGGGATTTAATTTCGTAATTAGAATGTTCTATGATTCATCAACAAGTAGAAGGTTTTTTTTAGAAGATGTAGGATTTGGTATTTTGTGTTGGGAGTGAACTAGAGAAAGAAGAAATGATTAACTTCAATTTTATTTCTTTCATTAAATAGAATTTATGAAATGCTAAAATTGTTTTAATGAATCGTTATCCCAGAATTTGATAATTGAACATTATCAACATATATAAAAATTCTATTCATGTACTAAAGTTACTCAGATCAGAAAATATATGTTGAACAGCTACTATATCCTCAGAACTATTTTTAAATCAAGTGAAAAAAATCACAACAATGCATGCAGACAAGGATAAAGGAAAAGAGCATCTATATTTATATAGTTTCTCTGAATATTTATTTAATGTGTCATTAAGATTTATTTTTTATCTGGAAGCACCAAAATGCTACATTTAGACCAAAATATGGTTTTTAGTTTTCTTTCTGCAGAGGCAGCCCCTTTCAGCTCTTTAAGCTTATTCTTATAGCACATCTTTTTAAGTAGCTTATTAATAATACTATTTTCATTTATATATTAGACAGTACTTGCTGACCTCTATCTTACTTCATCTCTCCACCTCAAGAAGAGTCCAAAATAAAAACTTGCAAGGGGAAGTAATTCTCATTAACAGGAGCAGAGAACTGGGAAGAATGAAACATGAAAGAAGTGAAAACAATTGCAGAGGTATTACAATCCTAGTTGCTGTGAATAAATAAGGTTTTATTGTGCTGGACTTATCTGAGAAGGTATGTAGATTGCACCTTAGAACCTTCTGTCTGAGCCAGGCATGGTAGTGCATGCCTGAAATCCTAGTGTTTGGGAGGCTGAGACAGGATTGCAGGTTCAAGGCCAGCCTCAACAGCTTAGTGAGACTTTCATCAAACTAGTGACATCCTGTTTCAAAATAAAAACAATAGGGCTAGGGTATAGCTTGGAGGTACAATACCCCTGGGTTAAATCCCCAGTACCACCAAAAAAATTCTATCTGAGAGATAGAATAATAAAGCAAGTATTCATCAGCCTCCATTCCCCATTATTCAAGAGCTATCCCCTGGGATGTTAAGTCCCCAGTATTTCTTAATTTGCAGATCTGCTTATGCTCTTGATTAAATTGAATCCATCATAAAACTTTCATGAAGCTAATCAGCTACAGTATCTTCCAAAGACATATACAACAGGATTATAGAAAATTTAAAATTCACACTGCTCCAGCTTCCCAAAAGGCACACATATTTATTATTGCCCTCTTTTACCACTCATTCTGCATTTCCATCATTCTATGGCAATCTTTCAAAATATTTGGGTTTTTTGTTTGCTGTTGTAACCCAATCCTTTATCCCTCAGAGTTCCTGGGTAGTTGTTCCTTAACCCCTGTTGTGCCATGGTTGCTGTGATTTCCTATTTTGTGTTATCACTGGACATTTAAACAACCAAATACATATATGAATGCCCTTAATTATATAGTCTTTTTAGCCTATCTTGCACAGTAGCAACTCTAAGTCTTATTTAGAGCTGTAATCAGGTTCAGCAACATCTAAAAATATAATAATTTCTTTCTTCTTCTGGTAGACTTCCTGCATAATGAGGCCAAAATATATAGAAGTCATTGTCTTCATGTTTACTAAAAATTACCTTATTTTCTGCTTAAAAAACCTGTTCCAAGATTGGCAGGCTTTAAAATACAAATTTTCTAGCTGAATCATATGGTTTCTTTTCATTTCTAGATAAGCTAGTTTTACTTCCACTCATCCCTGTATTTTTCTGACTGGTATATAGAAACATGCATCACCTATTGATTGATTACAAATACAGGATCCTGGAAGATGGTGCTCTGACCCATAGGACTCTTTCTCAGAATTGAACCTATAATATACCATTTCTTTGTCAGTTATGCTAGTTACTTCCATTTGTAATTCCAACAGATTCTATAATAGGGCACCCCTTGTCATAACTTTTTTACCATAATGTGGAATCCTCAGCCTCAGTCTGACATAATATTCTATAGAGTACCACACTGATAAATCAGAAATTCTTTCAGCATTTGGATATTGGTTCATACAAAGGCACTGAAGGAGAAAAGTTAAATTCATAAAAAGAATTAATGCAATGTTCAATAAAGATAGATATCTGTTCCTTTTCATGGGTAAAGTGGTATAAGACATGCCACCAATTGGTCTCTTTAATAGGTAATATCAAATTAAGGGCACAGTATTTTTATTAATTTCATCATATTATAGTAGCATAGTTAGATCACTATTGGTAAGAAGATGCTATGCTCTGGATAAATGTCCCAAAAAGATCAATATGTTAAAGTGTGGCACTACTAGGAAGTGCCTTTAACCTTTAGAAGGTGAGGCCTGGTGAGAGATCCTTACATCACTAGGAGCATGCCCTCAAAGAGTATTATGAAACCCTCATTTTTTCCTTCCCCTCTTATTTCCTGGATGATGGAGTGAGTGACTTTGGTCTACCATGTGCTTCTGCCATTAAGTACAGCCTTTAAAAAAGTAGTGAGGCCAACTAATCATAAACTGGAACTTCCAAAGTCTTGAGCCCAAATAAACATTTTATCTTTATAGGTTATTTATCTCATGTATTTTATTATAGCAACATGAAATTAATATGGAGGATAGCCTCCATGTCTGTAACCATGACTATCCATTTCATGTACCCAGTCATAAAAAATTGGAACAGCTGAAGAGAATACCTGACACATAAAGAATCTTCCTATATACCTGGTTGTTATGTGACTCTTTTTCTACATGATGTTCTTGATAAAATTAAGTGTTCAAAATTTCCATAATCAGTGCCCATTTTTAAATATTTATCCTTATGCATTTTCTACAAGCTTACTTCTTTCAGATCTTCGTCTTGCTTCTTCTAGGCCTAGAAATTTATATATACCTTAACTCATGTACGAGTTCATAGTTTCTCCAATCCAATGTCTCCAATATGTAACACACACACATGTGATATATATGTATGTTCTGCCAACATGTTTATTCAGAAGCACTCAAACATATCATTACCTGAAGAAAATGGCTTCATCATATGTTTCATTTTAGGCAAAATTGTATCTAAATATAATTTCCAATTTCTTCAGTGACTCATTTTACTAAATGAATATGAGGATGATATTACTGTGACATCTCTCATCTTACTCATCCTTAGGATTAATTTGATAAATAAAGCTGGTTCTATTGTTATCCACTTCCTTCATCATAGCAATAAATGTATTTATTTCTGTTCTAAACATACAAATTTCCCAGATAGATTAGGGCCATTCTTCAGGCAAGTATTAATAAATAAATGTCTCTGCTTAATTAATCCCTCAGTAGACTCAATATCCCACCCACAAATTTTTATCAGTGTATATACACTGAATCTTGAACTATCTTTGGATGAAAATTTCAGAGTGTACAGTTCAGGATAATTCTAGGTGTTTACATGAAATGCATTATTTATAGCTATCAGACTTCTTTGCAAAAATCTATCCTCATGGGATTTGATGCAATTTCCAGACAGTTCATGTTAGTAGTAAACAATAGAGCATGAATAGGAAAGTAGACCAGATAGAAAAAATAGTTAAAATTGGTTCAATGTTTTCAACAAGATTTACTATTCTATGTTTAGAAAAGTATTTTGGGTTTCTCTCCCCACTACCTGATATCAATCTTTCTTTCTAATCTCATCTTCCTCTTTAAGAATTCTACTGTGCACTATTACTATATTTTCTTTATATCTATATTTTAACATCCAGACACTGTACTTCTGTCCCATTATTTATTCGTTTTTATTGTAATAATTCATGCTTTGTATGTATACATCTTTGTTAAGTACAAATTGATAAAGACAAATGTGCACACATTTCTCATCTGACCCCTTCCCCAATTCCCACCCCGTTCCCTTGCCCTCCCTCCCTCTCAAATTCAGTTCAGTGAGTGACCTTGATATAATTGTGTAAGTACATCATGTGCCTTAGGATGCCCTCCCCCACCCCGTCCATCCCATTCGGTTAAATCAACTTCTTTGTTTATCCAGGTTATGTACTTTTTCTTCTGGGGACCCTCTTATGCCCCATCTTCTCCCTAAAATCCGCATATTAAGGAGAATATCTGCTTCTTTACTCTTTGTGACTGGCTAATCTCACTTACATAATGTTTTACAGTTGCATCCATTTCTCTGCAAAGAACATGATTTTGTTCTTCTTTATGACTGAGTAAAATTCCATTGTGTACATATCCCATAGTTTTGTAATCCATTCATCTGTCGATGGACATCTTGGCTGCTTCCATAGTTTGGCTATTGTGAATTGTGCAGCTATAAACATAGATACACATGCGTCAGTCTGGGAGTTTGGTTTCCATTCTTTTGGGTCGATACCCAGAAGTGGTCTTGCTGGGTCGTAAGGTAGACCTCCAAAGCACAAGCAACTCAAAGGAAGATAAATACATGGGATTGTATTAAACTGAAGAGTTTCTGTGCAGCAAAGGAAGCTATCGAGAACCTCAACAGAGAGCCTACAGAGTGGGAGAAGATTTTTGCCAGTTACTCTTCAGATAGAGGTCTAATATCTAGGATATACAAAGAACTCAAGAAAATCACAACCAAGAAAGCAAATAACCCAATCAAAAAATGGGCAAAGGATCTAAATAGACACTTCACAAAAGAAGAAATACAAATGGCCAATAAATGTATGAGGAAATGTTCCACATCATTGGCAATCAGAGAGATGCAAATCAAAACTACCTTGAGATTTCACCTAACTTCAATCAGAATGGCAATCATAAAAAACATGAACAACAACACCTGCTGGCGAGGGTGTGGAGAAGTGGGAACCCTAATACATTGTTAGTGGGATTGCAAACTTGTGCAACCACTTTGGAAAACTGTATGGAAGATCCTCAGATGAATGGGAATAAACCTACCTTATGACCCAGCAATACCATTATTTATTCTAATATTTGTCTGTTAACATCTTTGCCAAATTATTTTTTCATTTTCTACAGTCTAATTAAGTTTTCACCAAATGACTTTGCTTCATTCTTCAATCCTCAAGTGTAATTTTTTCTAAGTTGTCATGGTTAATTGCTGTATCATTTTCACAGCTCCTACCATGTATTATATCTACTTATATGCATGCTGTACATTTCCTACTAAGAATAGAAAGCATAAGTGGGTTTGTTAAAAAAACTTAGCTATGTGTTCTCATGAATCTAGCTTTGAATTCAAACCCTGTTATTCACTAAGTACACGGTTTTGAGTAAATGGTATTTTGGGTATATCTAAGGGATTGCTTTCAGATGATATGTGATTATATATTTAGTTTTTTCTAAAAAATTCTGTGTTATAAATAAGATGATGGTTATAACTTCATTTTTCTCTAGAATTTAAGAGGTCAAATATGAAACCATGTTTGATTTATTTCTTATTTTGTTATATCACCTAATATAAAGACAAATAATTTGCCAAATGACCAAATAAATCTCCTAATAAATTCTTTACCATCTAATATTTAGATGAACATATCTTCAATATTTTAAACACAACCGTAGCTTCTGGCTCAGAAAGGAAGGAATCCATGACTAATATTTACTTCCAGGATTTTCGTCTTTCTTATAATCCAATGGCAAGTAGCTACTGAACTCAAAGAACTTACTTCCATATGCTTCTTATTTTTGATAAGAAAAGAAATCTCAAGTGAATGGAATCCTACCAAAATAAAAAAAAAACTTGTATTGCCTCTTTTAAAAATAAATTCCAAATCCTTTCTATGCATTAGTCATAGATACTGAATAATTTTCTTTGATGAATAAAGCAAGATATGAAGCAAATTTATACTCACAGACACTACTAGCAGATGGTCAGAGCATGTGCTGTGATTTCCTAGGCTGGCAGCTGGCACTTTCTAACCCTGCCAGAGAACAACCACGCCATTATTAATATTCAAAAATAATAGGTATTTCCTAATTTCAGTTTATAAAAGTCAGCAGCTGCCAAGACTCATCTTTTAATGTTCTGTCTCATTTCCATCTTTTCTGATATTTGATCTCACCCGAGCATTTCATACTACTTGACACAAAATGAGTGTTATCAACTTGACAAACTTTTATTCTGGACTTGTTATTGGTTATGGAACACTCTTTAAAACATGGATCTGTTTCACACAGATGTAAATTTTGACTTATTTACAGAAAGCCATCCATATAAGCATGCCAAGGAGCACACAAGGCTACCTCTGAAAAGATGAGCAGTGTCATCATTTTCCTTGATGAAGAATGCCTGCTATGATGCCATAACTAATTAGCTCTTCTCATTTCCCCCCTCTCCCTTCCAGGATGCATAGTCTTCAATTTCTTGTTTTCTTAAGTTTCCAAGAATTAGTTTCATTGGAAAATTATGTGAATCCAAAAACCACATGGCCTTTCTAAAATGTAGCTGTAGCACCTTAGATTCAGAGAATACATGTAATAGTATTCTATGGCACATATACCCCTTTCTACCCAAAGAACATGCTGTTTTCCTCAATTTTATTGAGATATTTCCCTGACAAATAGTAATTGTATACAAAATATATAATGTGATGTTTGTTTATAAATATATGTGTGTATACAGTGAAATAATCACCATAATCTTGCTAATTAACTTAGTCATCACCTCTCCTAGTTACCTTCCTTTTCCATTTTATTATGTAAGAATATTTAAGATCTTATCTTTTAGCAAATATCAAGTATACAATACTGTATTCTTAGCTGTAGTCACCATGCTGAAGATCAGATTTCTAAAATTTATGATCTTGCACAATTTAAACTTTGTACTCCTTGAACAACATCTCCTCATTTCTCCCTCTGTCACCTCCACTGTTGGCAATTATCATTCTACTCTCTACTTCTATGAGCTTAACTATTTTAGATTCCACATATGTTATACCATGCAGTATTTGGCTTTCTATGTCTGGCTTAATTAACTTAGCATATTGTCCTCCAGGTTCATCTATATTGGTAGTAGCCAATTGATGGAAACCACACACATGTCTATCAGTGGTTGAAAACATAAAGAAAATATGAAATATACACAAAAACCCCCCACAATACACACAAAAAGTTATTAAACCCTAAGGAAGACCAAAAGCAAGTATGTGATTTTAAATGAAGCCAAAGTAGCTGGGCATGGTGGTATAAACCTGTGATACCATTACTTGGAAGACTGAGGCAGGAGGATTGAAGATTTGAGGCCAGTCTGAGCAACACAGAAAGACCCTCAATGACTGTTTCAAAATAAAAAGGACTGACAGTGTAGCTTGAAGGTAGAATCCACACTACCAAAAAGTAAAGATAAAATAAAAGAAGCTTAACCAAGAATATTAGCAGTCACTTGTTAAAATGGTAGAATTATGACAGACTGAATTGTTTTTATAATTGAACATTAAGATTAGCCATCCTCATCCTTAACTTAGTGAAGCACATTGATTTAAAAGTGGTTATAGGTAGAAAGAGTAGGATTACTTTCCCAAGTAGACCATGTTGAGTATCACAATATTTTTTCCAATAGAGACTTCCCAAGAACTAATATAGAGGTTGCAAAGTAGGAGAGTGTAAGTGAGCAGAACAGTTGGTTTTCTTGATCCACACAGTTTTTGTCTAAGCAATATTTTAATTTTAATTTATCTATAAATTTAGAATTGGGAATTTTCACAAACTTGGCTTCTTTTCAACAACAAAAGTATAGCACATGATCTTACTGGCCTGCATTTCTGTATAACACGTGGCTAGGACTAGATAATGGCCTTTGAGAAAGGTGTGCACTCATCACACTTCTACAGTCATCATTATTTCCTTTTGTTTCTTCAAATCTATTGCTTAGTGGTAATTGTCATTTATAATTTTAATCATGATCTGTGAGTGTAAAACCCTTGACATAATACCTTTAATACTGTTTTTGATATGTAGTATATCTATATTTCAAGCAATAAGTTTCCAGATTTATTGCTCTTTAGATAGAGAAAATATATGGCATCAATGAAGTCACATGCCTTATTTCCTTGTTCCTATTATAACAAATTTATACAAACTTAAAGATTTAACATGACATATACATATATTGTTAGTTATAAAGTTCAGAATTTTTAATTATTTTTAAATTGGTGCATTGTAATCACACTTCTTAATATACACGATGGTACAGACATACACATACACATCACTCATTTAGCTCATTACCAGTTCCAACCCTATTTCCTCCCCCCACCCTCCTTTTCATGTTCAGCTTAGTGACTGACTTTGATATGTTTGTAAATGTACATCATGTACATTTGGGTGTTTCCTTCTTCCCACCTCTAATCTCCCTCAGTTAGGTTGCCTTCTTTACTCAGCCAAGTTTTCCCCTTATTCGTCTAGAGTCCCTTCTGTGTCTCTTTTTCTCCCTAGCTTCTGTATATTAGAGAGAAAATATGACTTTTCACTTTTTGTGACTGACCAATCTCAGCATAATATTCTCCAGTTCCATCCATTTCCTGCAAATGACATAATTTTGTTTTTCTTTGTGGCTAAGTAAAATTCCATTGTGTGATATCTCACAGTTTTGCAATCCATTCACCTGTTCATAGACATCTTGCCTGGTTCCATAGTTTAGAAATTGTGGATTTTGTGGCTATAAATATAGATACGTATGCATTAATCTGGTAGTTTGGTTTCCATTCTTTTGAGTAAATACCCAGAAGTGGTATTGCTGGATCATATGGTAGGTTCATTCCCATTCATCTGAGAATCCCCCATACTGTTTTCAAAAGTGGTTGCACTAGTTTGCAATCCCACCAACAATGTATTAGTTTCCACTTCTCCACACCCTCAGCAGTATTTGTTATTATTTATGTTTTTAATGATTGCCATTCTAATTGTGGTTAAGTGAAATCTCACGGTAATTTTGATTTGCTGATGATGTTGAACTTTTTTTTCATACATTTGTTGGCCAGTTATATTTCTTCTTTTGTGAAGTGTCTGCTTAGTTCACTTGCCCATTTTTTTGATTGGGTTATTTGTTTTCTTAGCTGTGAGTTTCTTGAGTTCTCTGTATATTCTAGATATTAGTCCCCTATCAGAGGAATAGTTGGCCAAATTTTCTCCCGCTAAGTGAGCTCTCTGTTAAGGGTCTTGGTAGTTTCCTTTGCTGTACAGAAGCTCTTCAGTTTAATGCAATCCTGCATATTGATCTTCTTTGATATTCTTGTGCCTTTGGGTTCTGGTTTAGAAAGTATGTACCTATGCTTATGTGTTGAAGTGTTGGACCTATGCCATTTTCAAGTAGTTGCAAGGTCTATGATCTAATTTCTAGGTCTTTGACTGATCCCGAATTGACTCTTGTGCAGGGTGAGAAAGTCGGACTTATTTCCATTTTTCTGCATATGGTTTAACCAGTTTTGCAAACACCAATTGTTGAAGAGGTTATCTTTTTTCCAATGTGGCTTTCTGGCCCCTTTGTCAAAAATCAATTAATTTCAATGTGTGGATTTGATTCTGAGTCTTCTATTCTGCTCCGCCAATCTATGTGTCTGTTTGTGTGCCAATATCATGTTGTTTTGATTACTATGGCTTTGTAGTATAGTTTGAAGTCAGGTATTGTGATGTCTCCTGCTTGGTTCTTGTTGCTGAGAACTACTTTGGCTATTCTGGGTTTTCTGTTGTTCCAAGTGAATTTAAGGACTAATTTTTTTAATGTATTTGAGGAATGACCTTGGTAATTTAATGAGTATTGCATTGAATCTGTAGGTCATTTTTGGAAGCGACAATTTTGATGATATTTATTCTGCCTATCCAAGAGCATAGAAAGTCTTTCCATCCTCAAGGGTCTTCTTTGATTTCTTTTTTCAATGTTTTATAATTTTCCTTGTAGAGGTTTTTTTTTTTTTTTTTTACCTTCTTGGGTAGGTTTATTCCTAAGTATGTTATTTTTTTGGGGGGGGGTATTGTGAGTGGAAGTGTTTTCTGGATTTTTTTTAGAACAGAATTATGGTTGGCATACAGGAAAGCTTCTAATTTTTTGATAGATTTTGTATCCAGACACTTTGATAAATTTGTTGATCAGTTCTATAAGCCTTTTGGTTTAGTTTGTTGGATCTTCTAAGTATAATATCATGTCATCTGCAAAGTGAGATAATCTTAGTTCTTCTTTTTCTATTTATACTCCTTTGATTTCCTTCTCTTACCTTCAAGTTCTGGATAGAGTCTCAAGTACTCTTTTGAAAAGTAGTGGTGATAGTGGACATCCTTATCTTGTTTCTGAATTTAGGGGGCACTCTTGCAGTTTTTCCCCATTTAGTGTGATGTTGGCTGTGGGCATATTGCATACTGCCTTTATGATGTTGAGCTTTGTTCCTTCTATTTCGAGTCTCTACAATGTTTTTAGCATGAATGAGTGTTGGATGTTGTCCAATGCTTTTTCAGCACCTATTGAAATGATCCGTTTATGTGATAAATTACATGGATTATTTTTGGTATGTTGAACCAGCCTTGCATCCCTGGGATGAACCAGACTTGATCATTGTGCTTAATTTTCTTGATGTGGTTTTGAATCCTCATTGTTCTTATTTTGTTTATAAGTGTTGCATCCTAAGTTCATCAACGATATTGGCCTGTAGTTTTCTTTTCTTGAGCAGTCTTTATTTGGTTTGGGTATTAGTGTTGTATTAGATTCATAGAATGTATTTGGAAGAGTTCCATTTCTTTCTATTTAATGGAATAGATTGAAGAATATTGAGATTACCTCTCCTATAAAGGTATTATGAAATTCACCTGGGAAACCATATTTTCCTTGGCTTTTGTTTGATGCTAGGCTCTTTATTGATGCTTCAATCTCTGATTGCTATTGGTCAGATAAAATTTTCTATATCTTCTTTCTTCAATTTAGGAAGGTTGTCTGTGTCTAGAAATTTGTCAATTTCTTCTAAGTTTTTATTTTCTTGGAGTATAGATTTTTCAAAACAGTTTTTGATAGTCCTCGGGATTTCCATGCTATCAATGATAATATCACCTCTGTCTTCTTTTATTTTAGTAATTTGGTTTGATTATTTCTTTTGGGTAGGTTGGCTAGTGATTTATATATCATGATAATTTTTTCAAGGAAACAGTTTTTGGTTTGTTGATTTTTGTATTGTTTTTATTCTCTAATTAATTAATTTCTGTTTCAATTTTAACAATTTCCTGTCTTCTACTGGCTTTGGGGTTGGTTGGACTGTTCTTATTTTTTAAGGGCTTTGAAGTGTGTCATTAGGTTATTTATTTGGTGACTTTCTGTTCTTATGTGAGCACTCAGTGCTATGAATTTTCCTCTCAGTGCTATGAATTTGCCATCTTGGATCTCTCCCTGTGTAGAGTATTTAGATATAGTGATATAAAACGGATTTAATACAAGACATAGAAAAGAAAAAGAAAGAAAAAAATGGGAAGGAGGGAAGAGGGAAGAAGCTTGTAAATGGGCTGAGAAAGAGAGCAAATAAATAAATAAAACAACCAAACAAAAAAAAAAACCCTGCTAATATATGAATACAGAGCTGACTTGGTCTCTGCAGTTCTCTTGGATCTGTGTGGATATTTTTGGCCATTTAAAATTACTATAGTTGATTTTTTACATTTACTATAGTTGGTTCTCAAGCTTGTTCCAAGTATTCTCATTTACTCAGTAACCTACAGCAGTTATATCAGTTTGCAACCCCACTTTTTTGTCTTCTGCAGTGGTTGAGACCTTGGCCTGGTATCTTTCTCTGTGCAGGTACTGAGTGCTGCTGGTGCCTCTCTTGCTGCATACCTGAGGGCTCTCCACAGGCCCTGTCCCTGTTTCTCTGTCTATGCAGGTAGTGGGTGTCACTAGGGCTGTACACAATGTAAGTGCAGGTATCCATGCTTTCCACAGACTCTGCACCTGAGTCAGAGTCTCTCTCTCTCTCTCTCTCTCTCTCTCTCTCTCTCTCTCTCTCTCTCTCTCTCTCTCTCTTTCTCTCTGCCTATGCAGGTGACATATGTTCAGTATAAACCTGAGACTATGCATTTTCCAAAGAGAGAGATGGGTTGGTTTGATTTCTCCCTGGATCCCATGACTGGATGTCCTTTTGGCAATCTCTGATGATCCTGCAAGGGCTCTATGTCCTGCAGACTATAGCTTCTCAAGCAGCCTCCACCCCAACCTCCCCAGGGGTGAACCACAAAATCTCAGACCATGCAAGTCTGTTGCTTGCCATGTAAGTCCCTGTAGCCACACCAGGCGGCCTCCTGCTTGGGCAGATAGTTAACTTGTGGTGGTCCACTGCTCTGGATCTCTGGAGGATGAGGTGGGCTGAGCCACCACTGCCATAGGTTTTGGCTGGTCATCCAGGCAGTCAGATCTCTGTTGATTATGGAGCAAGGTGCAAACTGCTTACAGTACTGATGAACTATAGCCACTTACTTCACATCAAGTCACTGGTTTCTTTACTGGGGATCTCTAGAGGCCACAGTGCTAATAGCCTCAGCACGGTCAAGCCAAGATGGTGAGGCCAGCTGCTGCCGCCATCCCCAGGTGAGACATCCTGGGCACTTTGCTGTCCTCTGTTGTGTCTCCTGGCTTTTGTTCCACTATAGTTCAATTTTTCATTTCTTTGTTTAAGTTTTTGCTGCTTTTTTTCTCTTGTTAAGAAGCAGCCTTCACAGTGATTGAGCTATAAGTCTCAGAATGACTGAGATGTGATGTTTTCCTCAGTTTCCAACTTGAACCTCCTCTGAAGTTCAGATATTTGAAGTGAGTCTTACAGGCTAAAGCCAGAGATTACACATGTCTGATTCCTTCTAGAAAGGCATTTCCTTGCCTACTGCATCTTTTAGAAAGTATACCTTGGCTCGTAATCTATTTCTCTCATAATTTCAAACTCTAATTTTAATTTTCACATTTTTTACTCTGACATTAATCTTCCTTACCTCCTTTTTATAAAGACTTTTATGATTTCTGTGAGACTGCTGGGGTAATCTAGGATAATCCCCTCATCCATTTGGTTTCAATTGAATCACATGTGTAAAATTCCTTTTGCCGTATAAGATAACTTATTCACACGTTCTGAGAATTAGACTGTGTACACTCACAGGGAGCCATATTTTAACCTATCACACCATGTCATCACTCAGACCAACAATGCATAGTCATATAATTATTAAAGAAAAAATGAGTTCAGAAAATTTGTAATTTGAAAATTATTTAGAGTGCGTGTACCAGGCATGATGGCGCATATATATAATCCCAGTACTTGGGAGCCTGAGACAGGAGCAACTTATTGAGAATCTCAGCAACCTAGCTATACCCTGTCTCCAAATAAAAAATAGGGCTGCAGGTGTAGCTCAGAGTTAGAATGTCCCTGGGTTCAATCCCCACTACACACACACACACACACACACACACACACACACACACACACATACACACACACGTGTGGAAGCTAGGGAATAAATGGGATATAAGAAGGACTTTAAATAATAGAGGAGATACTCCATTGGAGTCAGGGAGATGGTTTGGGGGGATGGGGTGGGGAGAAGGAGAATTTTGAAGCTTTGAAGCATGCTCATTGACATTTTGTACACATGTGAGAATACAAATGCCAATCTCAATATCCTGTATGGGGAAGGAGAAAGACTGGGGAGGGAATTGGGGGAAAACTTACCAAGGGCTTGTGCATGTATATTACTGTCACTCTGTCCTACATTATGTTGTGAGACTACAATGTACCAATAAGAATATAAAAAGAAGAAAATTATTAAAAGTGATAAATTTTTTATAATTTTTACCTTATACATCATTAGCAAATTTAAAATTTTGTCCATATTTTCATTATACAATATGTCTCTTTAGAAATTTTAAAACAATAAGATATTTTTACTTTATTCTTCAACTTTCTTATGTGGAAATGCATCAAAAAATGTAATTTCTTAAACAAAAAAATGATGCTTAAAAAAAAGCTAACAATTCCTTTGTATCAGAAATGGAAAAGGAACACAGTATTTCAAGGTATGGCTGTTGTTTTGTCTAACTAAATTTAAGGGCCAGAATGTATCCCAGACTTTAATTACTCTGCAGGCCCAAAACATTAACACTTTGATAGTCTCACTGAGTGAAGTCAGAAGCTTGAGCTGATATTGTCTTTCTAATGAAAAGAACTTGAAAAAGATCTATTACTATTGTCAGTGCAATAGCTTCAATGAAGTTTATTAACTAGAATGGAAGGTGGAGGGAGACAAACAGGTAAAAGGACCTGTTACTGCTAAAATGAAAGTTTTGTGACTGTGTCTTCACCTAAATTACTCAGGGAATAGAACCTGAGGCTGAATGCTATTTTTTGTTAGGGGCTATATCTTAGGAACAGGAATAAGGGTAAAAAGGCAAAAGCAAAACAAAAGGAAAAATCAGTATCATGATGAGATGCCAAACTCATCATCACTTAATAATAAATATAATTAATTTTTTACAACATATTCTTGCAGGAAGCTAAATAATTGTTCCTTAGAAAATCCATATCAAGGATGCAATTTTCACTTTCCTGTTGGTGAGTTTCATCCTTGAGACTTAAATTCTATGACTTTGATAATACATGTGTTGAACCAAACTTCATTCTCAGGAAGCCATAGCAAAGGCAATGAAGGATGTGAGTACATAAATGAGGAGAGATACATTCAGATACCTGAAGTTGGTTACTCAAGGTAACTTGTGATAGAAAATCCAGAAAATGGCTCTGAAAACAAATGAAGCTGAGAAAATCTCAAAGACACATAAAAGCTGTGTGACACATATTGGAATTGTTATATATAACCATGGCTTCGTGAATCATAACTTAGAAAGTGTCACTCTGAGAGAGAAAAAAATCCATACTGAAGAAAAGGCTTAAAAATAAAATAATAAAGTGTACAAGAACAGAAAACACTATGAAAGAAATACAACTGCTCGAAAGTAGGAAACAAATAAATATGCCTGTATAATCAAGTACAAATAATAAAAAAATCAAATTTATACCAAATTAAAATTTTAATGTCATTTAGAGTTTATTAAACTATAGCCTTATGTTTATTTTTGCATACCCAACAGGCTAAAATGACTTATACCCCTGAAATGGTTGAAAAATAAAATAAAATAATACATTGTGATGCATAAAAATTATATAAAAATCAAATTGCAGTTTCTTTACCTTAAGTTTATTGAGGCATAGCTATGATTCTTTACATATTGTGTATGATTGCTTTCATACAAATATGGAGTTGAGTAGTAGCAACAGAGATCATATTTACTATGTAGCCAAAAGCAGAAAATTTCACTGACCCCTGATCTAAGGCATAAAGAAGGGAATAAAAACCATGTACAATAATCTATAAAATTAACACATTCACAATAAACAATGGAAAAAGGAAAGTTTATTCAATAAATATTGTAAGGAAAAATGGATACCTACATGCAGAATTGAAAAATCAGGCCCTTCTGACTCACTTCATATAAAATCAAATGAAAATGAATTAAACACAAATATAAGGACTGCTTCCATAGTTTGGCTATTGTGAATGGAGCCACTATAAACATAGATACACATACATCGGTCTGATAGTTTGATTTCCATTCTTTTGGGTATATACCCAGTAGTGGAATTGCTGGGTCATATGGTAGGTTCATTCCCGTTCGTCTGAGGATCCTCCATACTGTTTTCCACAGTGGTTGCACAAGTTTGCACTCCCACCAACAATGTATTAGGGTTCCCACTTCTCCACATCCTCGCCAGCAGGTGTTGTTGTTTGTGTTTTTTATGATTGCCATTCTGACTGGAGTTAGGTGAAATCTCAGGGTAGTTTTGATTTGCATCTTCCTGATTGCCAATGATGTGGAACATTTCCTCATACATTTATTGGCCATTTGTATTTCTTCTTTTGTGAAGTGTCTATTTAGGTCCTTTGCCCATTTTTTTATTTATTATTTGCTTTCTTAGTTGCGATTTTCTTGAGTTCTTTGTATATCCTAGATATTAGACCTCTATCTGAAGTGTAACTGGCAAATATTTTCTCCCACTCTGTAGGCTCTCTGTCGAGGTTCTTGATAGTTTCCTTTGCTGTGCAGAAGCTCTTCAGTTTAATGCAATCCCATATATTGATCTTTCTTTGAGCTGCTTGTGCTCCATCCACAGACGAATGGATTACAAAACTATGGGATATATACACAATGGAATTTTACTCAGCCATAAAGAAGAACAAAATCATGTTCTTTGCAGGGAAATGGATGCAACTGGAAAACATTATGTTAAGTGAGATTAGCCAGTCACAAAGAGTAAAGAAACATACGTTCTCCCTAATATGCGGATGTTAGGGAGTAGATGGGACATAAGAGGGTCTCCAGATGAAAAAGTAGAGACCCTCGATAAACAAAGAAGTAGACTTAACCAAAGGGAATGGACAGGGGGTAGGAGGGGGAGAGCATACTAAGGCACATGATGTACTTACACAATTATATCAAGATCACTCACTGAACTGAACTTGAGAGGGAGGGAGGGCGAGGGAGCAGGGTGGGAATTGGGGATAGGGTCAGATGAGAAATGTGTGCACATTTGTCTATATCAATTTGTACCTAACAAAAATGTATATATACAAAGCACGAATTATTACAATAAAAAATATAAGGACTGAAACTATAAAAATTCTAAGGAGAAATATAGTTGTTGAAATGCTCTGAGAAAGTGGAATAGGCAATGAATTTCTGGATATGACTTCAAAGGCAAATCCAAAAATATACAAAAAAATTACATGAAATTAAAAAAAGTCCTCTGCATGACAAAGGAAACAATCAACATAGTAAAGTACAACTGATTGAATGAGAAAAATAGTTGTAAATTATACATTTGATAAACAGTTAATATTTAAAATATATAAAGTATTCAACTTCCTTTGGGGTTAGACTGTTCTTGTTTATCAAGGGCTTTGTGCTGTGTCATTAGGTTATTTATTTGATTTTCTATTCTTGTTATGTGGTCACTCAGTGCTGTAAATTTTCCTCTTAGTACTGCCTTAAAGATGTCCCAGATGTTTTGATATGTTGTGTCTCTGTTAACTGAAATAAACCAAACACAAAGACAAATACTGCATAATCTCACTTATATGTGGAATTTATAATTGTTGATATCATAGAATTAAAGTATCAAATTGTGGTTATCAGAGGCTGGGGTTAGAGCAGAGCAGTGGTGTAGAAAAAATTGGTCCAAGGACTTATAGTTATATTGGAGGAATAAGTTCTAGAGAAGTACTGTTAAATATGGTGACTATGTTTAATGACTATATATATTATATTCCTGAAAATTGCAGAGAAAGATACAAAGTGTTCTCATTAACAAAATATAGTTATATGAGGTAATTCAATTTATTATTATTATTATTTTATTTTATTTTTTTTTTTTGCAGTACTGGGGATTGAACTCAGGGGCATTCTACCTCCGAGCTATACCCCCACTCCTATTTTTTTTCTTTATTTTGAAACACGGTCTCATTAAGTAGCAGAGTGCCTCACTAGGTAGCTGAGGCTGGCCATAAATGAGGATCCTCCAGTCTCAGCCTCTCAAATGCTGGGATTATAAGGGTGCACCACCCCGCTCAGTTTTCAATTGATAATTTGATAAATAATTACAGAGATTTAACCATGCAGCAATGTATACATACTTCAAGAAATCATGATTATGACAAATATAATTTTATCTGTCAACTTAAAATTAAATTTACAAGATGAAAAAAATGTTATGTAAAAGTAACCCTGTACTCTTTTACCAATAATTTTATTAGTTAATAACCCTGGTTTATGTGAAGTTTTTTATTCCATAAATAGGCAAAATTTCAATACAAATTTTTTAAATAAAAGGTTATCCATTTTTCAAGATATCATTTATCAACTAAGCTATTTCATTCATTAAATTGAAATAATTTATTATAGCATTCTGGATTCTCATATGTATTTAATGTACCTCTTAACACTCTACTCTGTCACATGGATTTATGTTTGTCCTAAACTATAGTTTGAATTGTATTGCCTTATAATTGATATTTCATCTTCTAAATATCTCACAATTATATTTCTTTTTATTATTATAGTTTATAATTTACTTTTTATAATTACTACTGATTTTTAAATTTTATTTTTAATAGGTGCATTGTAATAATACATCTTTGATAGGTACAAGCTGACAAAGGCATACATGCACACATTTCTCATTTAACCCTTTCCCAATTCCCACCCCACTCCCTTGCCCTTCCTCCTCTCAGGTCCAGTTTAGTGATTGATTTTGATATGTTTGGGAAAGTACAAAATGTGCATTAAGTTGCCCCCATTACAGTCAGTTAAGTCAACTTCTTTGCTCACCTAAGCTTTCTCCTTCTTCATCTGGAGTCCCTCTTATACCTCATTTTCTCCCTAGCTTCTGCATATGAGGGAGAGGATGCGATTTTTTACTTTTTGTGACTGACTAATCTCACTTAACATAATGTTTTCCAGTTCCATTCATTTCCCTACAAATAACACGATTTTGTTCTTCCTTATGGCTGAGTAAAATTCCTTTGTGTACATATCCCATAGCTTTGTAATACATTCATGTGTTCATGGACATCTTGGCTGGTTCCATAGTTTGGCAATTGTGAATTGTGCAGCTATAAACGTAGATCCACACGCATCGGTCTGATAGTTTGGTTTCCATTCTTTTGGGTAGATACCCAGAAGTAGTATTGCTGGATCATATGATAGGTTCATTCCCGTTCATCTGAGGATCCTCCATACTGTTTTCCAGAGTGGTTGCACTAATCTACAATCCTACCAACAATGTATTAGACTTCCCATTTCTCCACACCCTCTCCATTTGTGTGTGTGTGTGTGTGTGTGTGTGTGTGTGTGTGTGTTTAATAGCTGCTATTCTAATGGGAGTTAAGTGAAATCTCAGGATAGTTTTGACTTGTATCTGTCTGATTGCTAATGATGTTGAACATTTCCTCATACATTTATTGGCCATTTATATTTCTTTTGTGAAGTGTCTATTTAGATGCTTTTCTCATTTTTTTGGATTATTTATTTTCTTAGCTGTGAGTTTCTTGAGTTCTCTGTATATTCTAGATATTAATCCTCTATCAGAAGAGTAGCTGGCAAATATTTTCTCCCACTCTGTGGGTTCTCTGGTGAGGTTCTTGATAGTTTCCTTTGCTGCACAGAAGCTCTTCAGTTTAATACAGTCCCATGAATTGATCTTCCTTTGAGTTGCTTGTGCTTTGGGGGTCTTTTTAGAAAGTTTTTACCTGTGCGTATGTGTTGATATGTTGGCCCTATGCCCTCTTCAAGTAGTTGCAAGGTCTCTAGCTTGACTTCCAGGTCTTTGATCCATCTTGAATTGAGTCTTGTGCAGGGTTAGAAAGTGGGATTTATTTCAATTTTCCTGCATATGGTTAACCAGTTTTGCCAACACCATTTGTTGAAGAGGTTATCTTTTTTCCAGTGTATGTTTTAGCTCCTTTGTCAAAAATCAGTTGACTGTCAGCATGTGAGTTTTTTTCTGAATCTTCTATTCTGGTCCATTGTTCTCTGTGTCTGTTTTTGTGCCACTACCATGCTATTTTTTATTACTGTGGCTTTTTAGTATAGTTTGACGACAGGTATTGTGATGCCTCCTGCATGGTTCCTGTTGCTGAGAACTACTTTGGCTGTTCTGGGATTTTTGTTGTTCCAAATGAACCTAAGGACTGAATTTTCTCTATCTGTGAGGAGTGACCTTGGTGATTTCATTGGTATTGCATTGAATCTGTAGATCAGTTTTGGGAGGATGGCCATTTTGTTGATATTTATTCTATCCAAGAGCATGGAAGATCTTTCCATCTTCTAAGGTCTTCATTGATTTCTTTTTTCAACTTTTTATAGTTTTCCTTGTCTCTTTTACTTCCTTGGTTATGTTTAACCCTCAATATTTTATTTTTCCGGCAACTATTCTGAGTAGAATTGTTTTTTAGATTTCTTTTTCAGTGGATTTATAGTTGGCATACAGAAAAGCTTCTGATTTTTTAAGATTGATTTTGTATCCAGACACTTTGCTGAATTTGTTGATCAGTTCTATAAAGTTTTTTGGATGACTTTGTTGGGTCTTCTAAGAATAGTATCATGTCATCTGCAAAAAAGGATAGTTTCAGTTGTTCTTTCCTCTTTTTATGCCTTTGATTTCCTTCTCTTGCCTTATTGCTCTGGCTAGTCTCAAGTACTATATTGAACAGATGTGGTCATAATGTACATCCTTGTCTTGTTCTTGTTTTTAGTGGGAACTCTTGCAGTTTTTCCCCATTTAAAATGATGTTGACTATGGGCCTATCATATATTGCCTTTATGATATTGAGATATGCTCCTTCTGTTCCGAGTCTCTTCAGTGCTTTTAGCATGAATGGGTATTTGGATCTTGTCTAATGCTTTTTCAGCATCAATTGAAATGATCATGTGATTTTTCATCTTTTATTCTATTTATGTGGTTAATTACATGGATTGTTTTCCATATGTTGAACAAGCCTTGCATCCCTGGGATGAACCCTACTTTGTCATGGTGTATAATTTTCTTGTTGTGGTTTTGAATGTTCATTGCTAGTATTTTGTTTAGTAATTTTGCATATAAATTGATCAATGATATAGGCCTATAGCTTTCTTTTTTGAGATGTCTTTATTTGGCTATGATATTAATGTAATGTTGGCTTCAATATAATGTGTTTGGGAGGGTCCCGTTTCTTTGTATTTCGTGGAATAGTTGGTTGAGTATTGGGATTAGCTGTTCTATAAATGTTTTATAAAATTCACTTGGAAAAACATCTGGCCCTGGGCTTTTGTTTGATGGTCAACTCTTTATTGCTGTTTCTATTTGTTTGATTGTTATTGGTCAGTTTAAGTTTTCTATATCTTCTTGACTCAATTTAGGAAGATCATATGTGTCTAGAAATTTCCCCATTTCTTCTAGATTTTTCATTTTGTTGGAGTATAGTTTTTCAAAGTAGTTTCTAACAATCCTCTGCATTTTCACACTGTTAGTGGTAACGTCCCCTTTTTTGTCTCCTGTTTTGGTAATTTGGGTTGATTCTCTCTTTCTTTTGGTTAGGTTGGCTAATTCTCTATCTATCATGTTTATTTTTTCAAGAAACTAGCTTTTGATTTGTTGATTTTCCATATTTTGTATTCTCTGTTTCATTAATCTCTGCTCTGGTTTTCATAATTTCTTGTCTTCTACTGCCTTTGAGGTTAGATTGTTCTTGTTTCTCAAGGGCCTCGTGCTGAGTCATTAGGTTATTTATTTGATTTTCTGTTCTCCTTATGTGAGCACTCAGTGCTATAAATTTTCCTCTTAGTATTGCCTTCAAGGTGTCCAAGACGTTTTGATATGTTGTGTCTCTGTTTTGTTATTTTCTTGGAATTTTTAAATTTCTCCCCTTACTTCTATGATCCATTCCTCATTCAGCAGTATGGTGTTCAGTCTCCATGGGTTTACATGGTTACTCTGGGGCTTCTTAGAGTTGATTTCTAGTTTCATTCCCTTGTGGTCTGAAAAGATGCAGGGAATTATGTTACATTTTTTGAATTTGCCACTAGTCTCTTTGTGACCCAGAATGTGATCCATTTTGTAGAAGGTTCCATGTGCAGCTGAGAAAAATGTGAATTCAGCTGTAGTTGGGTGAAAGCGTCTATATGTGTCTAATAAGTCCATTTGGTTTATGGTATTCTTTAGGTCTGAGGTGTCTTTACTGACCTTTTATTTAGAAGATCAGTCTAGTGATGTGAGAGGAATATTGAAGCCTCCCAGTATTAGTGTATTGTGATCTATTTGTGATATTATATCATGCAGAGTTCGTTTTATGAATGAGGCTGCACCTTTGTTTGGGGCATAAATGTTGACATTTGTTATTTCCTCTTGCTGGATTGTTCCTTTTCCTAATTAAAAATGACTTGCTTTGTCTCTTCAGATAATCTTAGGCTTGAAGTCTAATTTACCTGATCTCACAGTTGCTGCTCCCGCTTGTCTTCGAGTTTCATTGGCATGGATTACCTTACTCCAGCCCCTCACCTTTAGTTTGTGGGAATCTTTGCTTATAAGATGTGTTTCTTTCAGGCAGCATATAGATGGATTCTGGGTTTTCATCCATTTTGCCACCTTGTGTCTTTTTATTGGGGAGTTGAGACCATTTATATTCAATGTGATTATTGGGAGATGATTTTTACTTCCTAACATTTTGAGTTTTGACTTCTGTTTGAGGTAGTGTTTGTTCTTCTTTGCTTAGTTTTTTGCTTCCTAGAAATTATTGTTTCTCTGGTTCTGATGTTTACTTGTTATTTCTTCTTTGTAGTTAATCTCTTTGAGTATTTTCTCTAGTGTTGGTTTGGAAGACATAAATTCTTTCATTTTCTGTTTGTCATGGAAGGTTTTTATTTCCCCAACAATTTTGAGAGAGAGTTTTGCTGGGTAGAAAATATTGGCTGCAAGTTATTTTCTTACAGAGTTTGGAATATGTTGTTCCAGGCCCTCCTGGCTTTCATGATTTGATTTGGGATGTCTGGGGTGATTCTAATTGGTTTGCTTCTAAATGTTACTCTGCCTTTTATTTTGTTGCTTTTATGATTCTCTCCTTGTCCTCTATATTAGTCACTTTGATTATTATGTGGCATGGTGAACCTCTTCTTTGGTCTCATCTAGAGGGGGTTCTATATGTTTGCTGTACCTGTGTGTCAAATTCTCTTTCTATGTTTGAAAATTTTCTGATATTTCTTTGTTGAAAAGATGGTTGATTTCAGTAGTTTCAACTTCTAATATCTCTTCTATGCTATTCTTAGGTTAGCTCTTTTGAAATTGGCCCAGATCTCATCGTTGTCCAATTCATACTGTCATTTTTTTTTTGAAATTATGTACTATTGATTCATTTTTGGAATGGTCATCTTCTAAGAGTGATATTTTATTTTCCATGTGGTCTAATCTACTGTTTATAGTTTGTATTAATGTCTTCACTTCAATTATTGCATCTTTCGCATCCTTTACTTCCTTCAAGGCTTCTCTATGATTCCTGTACAAGGTGTAAAATTCTTTATTTGTGCCTTTATTTGTTTCCAGCTGTCTCTGCATTCTTTCTGGAAGTCTTGTATCATTTCTACTAATAAAGATCTGAATTATCTTTCTGGTAATCTTGTCATTCTGTATTGATGAGTTCTGTTATTGAGGGGTTGTGGTGGCACATTGTTTCTTTGCTATTTTTCTTCCCATGGCTTCCCTGTTCTTAAATTTATATCTTTGCTGCTTTTGCAAGCTTTCTCTCAATTTACAGGTTTCTTATTTTTATTTTACTTTTGTGAATAGTATCTTTTACTGAGTTGCAATTACTCAAGGGCTTCTTCTGCCTACTCTAATGGTGCCATTGGTGGCTTTCAATTATTGACTTCTAGGATATATTGTTATGAAAATTCCTCTCAGAAGTGTGAGTAGGACAGTTTGTGTTCTCTGTGTTTTTAGGCCTCAATGTGGGATGTGTTGAGCTATTCCTTCTATCAGCAGAGGTGGTTTTATCCTTAGGGTTTGGCAGTCCTTTCTGGTGGTTCCCCTCTCTGGTCCAATCTCTGCAGTGGTGATTTTGAGGTGTCAACTGGTGTATACAAGGACAGGTTGTGTTCACTGGTGAAGAGTAGTTGAAAAGTAACAATGACAAATGCAAGAATAGGGTAAAGTAGAGTGTATGGTCCGGTGGAATAAGAGTTTGAGTGTGTTGAGGTGATATAATGTAAAGATTAGAGATAGTGGATATGGGGGGCTATTCTGGATGTCAATGTAGAGTATTTAGGTTTAGTGGTGTGAAAATGGACTTGATATGAGACAGGGAAAGAAGGTAAAGGAAAAGAGAAAAAAGTGTTGAAGAGAAGAATATAGATGGGAGAAAGGGAGGGATAAGGAAAGGGATAAGGAAGAGAGTCAACAAACTGAGCAAAAAATAATAGCAACCAATCATCCAAACAAACATAAATAAAACAAAACAATACAAACAAAAATAGAGTATACAAAAAACAAACAAACAAAAACAAAAACCTTGCAAGTATGTAAGTACAGGGCCCAGTTGGCCTCTGCAGTCCTTTTGAATCTGCTTGGATATTTTCAGCTTTTAAATATTTGCTCACTGTATTAGATTTTTGAGCATATCTCAGGCATTCTTATTTGCTCTCTCTGTCAGTGCAGGAAGGGAGTTCCACTGGTGTCTCTGAGCTCTCCACAGGGCTTGTCCCTGTGCTGCTCTTGTCTACATAGGCAGGGGGGCGTCACTGGGTCTGGATGCAGTGTAAGCCAGAAGCTCTGCATTTTCCACAGGCCCTGTCTGTCTCTCTCTCTGCCTATGCTGTTGTTGGGAGTGCAGTCTAAATTTTGCAGATTTTCCAGGGAGCCTGTAAGGTCTCTATGCTCGGTGTGTACTGGGGTTCTCCTGCACTTCTGCTCCTATCCAGTCACTAGAAGGGCAGGTAACTGAGCCTGTCCATTGCACAGGGCTCCTCCTACTCCCACAGGAAAGCAGTTTAATTTACAGTTCAGAGCTTTTCTGGCTCTGGAGGGAGGGGTGAGCTGGGGTGTCCCTGCCACAGGTTTAAGCTCATTTTTCTAGGTGTTCCTGGTCACTGTTGATCTTATGAGGATATGCCACCTGATTGGGGTGTAGAGATCTGTAGTGGTTTACTCCACACCTGGTTGCTGGGTACGCAGGAGGTCATTGGTGCTAGTAGACCTCGTGCTGTGTGGCTGCCTCAATGGTGGCTCCTACTCCTTGGCCCAGAATTCTTTTAATGTGATGTTAATTTGATTTGATAGTTTGTTGTGGAAGATTTGTAAATCAATATTTACCGGTAATATTTTCCTTCCAATCTCTTTTCTAGTAGTGTTCTTGTCCAGTTGTTATCAGAGTACTTCTGGCTATTTAAAATGAGCTTAGGGGTGGGGGTGTAACTCAGTGGTACAGTACTTGTCTACCATGTGTTTAGAGTTGGAAGATTAATGTTCATTCCTTAAATTTTTGATACAACTCACCCCTGAAGTCACCTGGCCCTTGACTTTTCAATTCTAGGAGATTTCTGATTAGTGATTCAATTTCTACACTTGTTGGTATGTTGATATTTTCTCTATCTTTCCTGATTTATTCTGGATACATTGCATGTTCTAAGAAGCTACTAGTTTCTTCTAGGTTGCTCAATTTTTTGAAATAATGTTTATAGTAGATTTTAAGATTTTATTTCTGTGGCATCCATGGTAATATTTTTTTTTACTTCTGATTTTGTGTCTCTTATTCTTTTTTTCCTAGACTAAACATTTGCTAGTTTTGTTTATTTAGAAAAAACAATTATTTGGGTGTTTTAAAAGTTTTTTCCATTGCTTCTTGCTTTGTTCCATTTATTTTTCTTCTAATCTTTATTATTTCTTTCCATCTCCTGACTTTTGGCTTATTTTTTTACCTTTCCTAGTTCCTTGATGTGTTGAAATTTTTATTTGTGCTTTTATTCTCTTTTAAATAAATAAAGACATTTATCACTACATACTTCCCTTTTAGTACTGGTTTTACTGCATTTCATAAATTTTAATACATAGCATTTTTATTTTCCTTTTTTAAAATTTTTCTGGTTCCCTTCTGATTTCTCTTCTGACCCTTCGGTTGTTTAGGGGATTTTCTCCTTAATTTCCATATATTTGGGGATATTTCAAATTTTCTTTTGTTCTTCAATTTGTTTCTTACAAATATGGTTGGAAAATATCTCTAGTATTATATCAATTGTCTTAAATTTGGTAAGATTTGTGTTGTGGGATAACTTTAAATCTATCTTGGAGAATGTTCCATGGATGCTTGAGAAGAATGTGCATTCTGCTGCAGTTGGATAGAATGTTTTGTATATGTTTGTTGGTTTTATTTGTTTTATAGAGTTTTTAAACCCTCTATTAATATTTGCATGCTTATTAATTATTGAATCTATTGCATTGAAGTCTCCTTATTACTGAATGCTATCTTTTTCCCCTTTAGTTCTGTCAAAGTTTACCCTATACCTTTGGGTGAGTTCATGTTTGGTGTATACATATCTGTAATTGTGATATCTTCTCCATAGGTTTATACTTTTATCATTATTCATTGTCATTATTTGTCTCTTGTGACAGTTTTTGACTTAAAGATTATTTGTCTGATAAAAGTATAACCATCCCTGATCTCTTTTGATTGTCATTTGCATAAGACATATTTTCCATCATTTCAGCTTTTATGTATTTAAAATTGTAGTCAGGTTCTTTTTTAGCACATTATTGGATGTTGTTTCTTCATTCAGCCATTATATGTCTTTTCATTAGTAAATCCAAAACACTTATGTTTAAAGTAATTGGAGATAGTAAAGGGCTTACTATCTGCAGTAAGTTACCCTTCCCTTTTCACTAGAGCAGTATTCTGATGCGATTGGATTTTGTATGCACATTTTCATTCTCTCCTGGTATGGGTCTCAGTGCTGTTTACTGTTTCCCAATCTTACAGAGCCTTATGGGCTGTCATGAACCTCTTGCTTCTTTTAGCTTTAGGAATGCAATGAAATGTGGGCTGGTTGGATACAATGTCCCCTCCTCTCCCTGCCCCTTATAGAAATCTCAGAGTTGTGCACCTTATCTCAGTCCTATAGAGCCAGACAGGCTTCTCAGAGCCATCAGCCTCTTTTCCTAAGAAAATTGTACTGAAAGTCTGTGAAGTCTTAGCATGACTCTACTTGTCTTCATTCCTGAGGATAAATCTCAGATTTATATACCTTCTCTCACTCCTACAATTTTATCCAGCCTAGTGAGAGCAGATACTCTTTTTGTTGTTGTTCATTGCCCCCAGACATATTAACTATCAGTTGCCTCAGTATTCTGTGTGAGGTGTAAAAGAGAAGTAGGTTTTTTAGTAAGTTCCCTAAAAGGGTAGCAATGCCAGAAGAACACTTCTATCACTCTTTCCCCTGAAGGAGAAATTGCAGGTGTAGTGGAGCTCTCTCAGGGCAAACCTGTGCAAACTTGCATGATAAGCATACATGCTTAAAGTGAAACTTCTTACTAATTTCAAAGTGGCATTTCTTAGTTCTTTGCTCGTTTGAGGTGCTGCAATTTTTAACTAGATTCCTGCATTCTTATAAATACATTTTGGCCCATATGTCATTGTTTTGTCAGTGATTTTGTGGGGAGACAAGGGCTAGGATTTCCTTTTCTGTCAACTTATTGATATAATTTTCCAGAATACATTTAAATAATAATAGTGATGATGGTCTTTCCAGTCTGTTTATTTTCTTTAAGACAAAACCAATTTTAGTTCTTTACCATTAAGTGTCATATTACTTATGTATCTATTCATGCATGTGTGCATTGTGTATATATAATATTAATATAATATAACTTATCAATATATATTTATATCATTTTACCTTTATTTCTTTTTACCTTCTTTCTTTATTTTGTCTCTATTTTTCATTCCACTCATGAGTGAATTCTAGTTTTTATTGGATGGCAGTTTGAAATTTATTGAAATAAGTACATTTTTCCTCTTCCTTATGCTTAATATCGTGAATTATATTAATATGTTTCTTTATATTGAACAAATTTTGCATTGTTGTCTTGTAAAAAATCATTCAGTCTTGGCAAGTCATTTCTGTACCACAATTTGGAAATATATTTACTATTATTTTATTCATAATTTGTTCATTGTTAATTTAATAAAATTTTATATTTATGATTATTCATCAATATTCATATCACAAATTTGTCTCTCCATGTTTTATAGAGAAAAGTAGCAAAAATAATTCAGATTCTTTTCTTAGTTTTCTGTGTTCTCTTATAATTTAACTGCATTGGAATTCTCTACCCCTTGAAAGTTTGACAGAATCTACTTATAAAATGATGTGGCATTTGCTGGGCACACACTTATAATCCCAGTAGTCAGAAGGCTAAGACAGGAGTATCTTATTTGAGGCCAGCCTGGATAACATAGTGAGACCCTGTTTCAAAATGAAAGGGGCTGAGGATGCAGCTCAGTGGTAGAGTGCCCCCGTGTGCACTCCCTAATACCACAAACACTCACTCACACACATACACACACACACACACGCATACACACACACACACGCACACACACACACACACAGAGTCATTTTTTGAAACTTAAAACAGTGAAGAGGGGACTATAGTGCTCTTAGAGAATCATAATAAAACCAGTTAATATATAAATAATTAACAAGGTGTGAAACACTCAATTTTTAATAAAAATGTGCTCTTTCATAAAAACATCTATGTCATTCTTATTTACATATTTCCATCTATATACATATTTACATACACACAAATATATTGTTTACAGCATGATGGTCATCATAGCTAGTTATTATTCATGATGGAGTACATTTTCTCACTTTATTCATGTTATTAATGTATTCAACAAACAACAGTTCAGGAGTCTGTCACTGCTGGATAGAGAGGAACAATGTAAGAGAACTGGGATACAACAATGACAATAAATGATATGGTCTCTCTCTGACCTCATACAGCTTAAATTCTAGAAATGAATACTTTTAAAATATGCAACTATATACCTTAAATGATGTATATGTTACATTAAATTATTTGCTTCACTATAGTCACCATTTTACTATCTATATATGTATATATTCTGTAAAATCTTGTATACCTTAAATAAGCACAATAAAACTTATTTAAAAAATAAATAAAAAACTAAAACAACTTAAGGATAAGAATGAACATGCAAATGGCTGAGATAGGATATACATGAGCAGATATACTTCAAGTAAGATGTCTTAGAATACCTCCAGGATGTTCTAGCAAAAGAAAATCAAAATAATAAGGCACTACACATACGAAAATAGGGAGAAGAGAGTTCTAAAAAATAACCTATGAAAAGTTTAGAAATATTTTGACATGTTAATCTGTCAAAACGTGAACACTCCAAAAGTAAAAAGACATTATTTAGGGTATTAGCAATTGTAAATCTGAAGACATAAGTTTAAATAGGTCTGAATCAGTTCCAGGTAGTCAAGAAAAGTAGGAGCTTATATGGACTATTTCATATTGAACAGGAGATATCTAATCAATAAAAGATAAAACAGTGTACCAATAGAATGGAACTCTTTATAGTACAGTTCTATTACCTCTTGGTATATATCTTGAGCCCTTGGGTGCCAATGTAATTATCTAGTCATTCTGTATGCCTATAGTCAAAGAATGGAGTTGGCCAAAGTTCACATTCCAGGCATCAGCTAGATTTATATACATAATCCCTGTTTCCTAATGGCCTCGACACCTTTTTGAAAGGCTCAAGGTTGTTTTCATTGTAATTTGCCTTCTTTTTTTTTAAAAAGGTAGTAATTATTTTTTTTATAATAATTGGTGCATTGTAATCATACATCTTTGTTAGGTACAAGCTGATAAAGGCATATATGCAAACATTTCTCATTTAACCCCTTCCCAATTCCCATCCCACTTCCTCGCCCTCCCTCCTTCTCAAGTTCAGTTTAGTGATATGCAGATGCTAGGGAGAAGATGGGGCATAAGAGGGTCTCCAGATGAAAAAAGAGAAACCCTAGATATGCAAAGAAGTTGACTTAACTGAAGGAGATGGATGGGGGGGGCACCCTAATGCCTTCGGTTTTTAAAGAACTTCTTGAGTAACTGGGAGAAGATTAATGTGGCTAAGTACAAAGAACTTTGGGTATATGGCATAAAATAAATTTGGACATGTGGGGCAGCAGAGATAATATGATGAGATTTCCAAGTCAATGGAAAGACTGTATATTTTATAATACATAAATGGGAAGCAATTAATGAATTTTAATCAAAGTGTAACATTCTTATGGTCCAATTTATGTCTTAAGAAGTCTACATTCTATTACTCTGTGAAAAATAGATGATTTGTATATATAGAAATAATGAAAAAGAAAGATTTGATAGGAGGTCTTTATATTAGTCAAAATGTCTGAAGACATAACTTAGAAGTAGAACACCTCTGGGTTCAGTCATCAGTATCATAAAACATAACCTTAGTGATATTTATTTATTTATTCATTTATTTATGATTTATTTATTTATTTTTATTCAGTGGTAGGGATAGACTCATGGTCTCGCATAAGCTAGACATTTTCCTTTCATTGCAGTCTTCCATAATGGCTCAATTGTAGCTGTAATATACCAAGAAAAGTGAACAGCAGGGAGAGATCAATTTAATCAACAAAATCTCAAATTATTGGAAAAAGAAATCCTCCTAAAAGTTAGAATAACTTAAATTTTAGCAAATGGTATTCCAAAGAAGCAGAAACCAATATAATACACTAAAAAGGAGAATGATATTATATTGTAGAATACCCCAAAGATAAATAATTTCAATTTATTTTGATCTTATTTATAAATGAATACTGTTTAATTGGTCATTAAAAGAAAGAGGTTATCTTCTCAATACTAACATAGATATTTGCTTCAACCCCTGATATATGTCCCCTTCTAAGAAATAATATTGAATTAGATAAAAATAAGATTTTCTCAGGATAAAACTTTTTTTTTTTTTTTTTTTTTT
>PVLC010012484.1:0-44135 GCA_004027655.1 Graphiurus murinus
GGCACACCTCTCTAATACTAATGTTTGAAAGGCTGAAACAAGAAATGCAGATCTGAGGCCAGCCTCAGCAATTTATCAGACCTGTTTCAAAATTTAAAAATAAAAAGGGCTGGGGTGTAGCTCAGAGGTAGAATGCCTTTGGATTCAATTCCCCAATGAAAACAAAAACAAAAAATGTATCTGGGGATTTAGTGATCCTCATATTGAGTCAACTAGTTAGGTTGATGAGGGTAGGTGGTATCTCTAAAGCAATAGTAGACATAGTGAGAATTAACTGAAGATCATAAATATTTCCCTTTCTCCCTCATCATACTCCTTGGTGGTACATTTTATCTTTGCTTCTGTTACCAAGGATGGTAATAGATACAGGTTGGTGGGAGAATAATTATCAGAATCTACAGAATCACAGATTCCTCAACTGCAACCTACATAAGCTAAGGTAAGTAAAGCCATATTTGTGGAGACATTTGGTGTTCAGAGTGAAAGTCAGCCAGAGCAGAGGAGCTGAGACAGCAAGGAGAGATGAACCAGGACTAAAGACAAATACAGATGAGTGGTAACCACCTGAGGAGTGGGATAGCTTTGCAAAGGGCATTTATGTAAAATTGCATGTTCTCTCAATACTAGCCAGATTAGATGAGTTAGTTGGGCATCGATAGCAAGCACAGAAGCAAAGAAATGTGTCAAAATCAATGGTGAGATGTCGTCAGACAAAGGCAGAACTGAAATTGTCAGGCATTTGGCACAAAGACTTTTCCTCTCTGCAGGCAGGGGCTTTCTGGCCTTCTATCTCTCCCCAGATTTTTCCCCTTTTAAGTGATTTAGAACCAGGGAACTTGGGTATTTGAATAGATTCACCCAGATATGCATGAGTCATGTCTTAGAATGGAATGTAAAAAATATTTTTCCACCATGAAAAAATAATAAAACACAGTACTAGTGAAATAAGAATTGGAATGGCCCTATAGGACTACATCTTAGTCTAATTGGGATGCTACACCAAAGTACCATAAACTGGATAGCTTAGTAAACAACAGAAATTTATTTCTCAGAGTTCCAGTGGCTGAGGAGTCTAGGATCAAGGAGTCAACAGATTCTGGTGAGGGTCCACTTCTTGACTTACAGAACCAGCACCTTCTAGCTATGTCCATCCTCACAGGGTGGAATGTGTAAAGCAGCTCTCTGGCATCTCTTTTTATGAGGACAGTAATACCATCCATCATGGTGCTGCCATCAAGACATAATCATCTCTGAAGAAGTCCCACCTCCTAATATCATCAACCTGATGTGGAGGGGCAAGGGTAAGAATTTCAATGCACGAATTTTGAAAGGGACATAAGCATTCAGACTATAGCAGAATAATGTTCCAGGAACAGAGAAATTTAGAACTGTAAACCTACTGCCATATTTAACACTATATGTAGAAGGCATTACACTTTTCAAACTTTTTTCCAAATAAACTTCGGTTCCCTTGCAGCAACTTTCTTGAGAGCAGGGTCTGTGTTTAATTCATCACTGCATTGCTGGGGACTGACGCAGAGCAAAATTATGTTTAATTATTCAAACATGGGCCCATTTATAAATTGTAACTGCTTCTACTTAACACAGGAATAGGTCATGCCTTCAATATTTTCATGTACCTTTTTCCCCTCTTATTTTGATGTGAGGTAAGTTAAAGACCATTTTATTTATCAAATGCAAATTATGCTAGATGTCAAGTCTGAAAACTTCTTTGCCTTTTTGGAATTTGGATTTCTGAATAGGAATCTTTTTTTTTTCATCCCACTCCCCTCCCCCCTTCCCCAGTCCAGGGCATCCACAGACAATATGCTGAGTCTCCCTGTTGTTCAGTGTATTGGTCCTTGTACTGGGGCTGTCTAGGACATATCGCCCTTCACCCAATCTCTCTCTCTCTTTTTCTTCATCCTGCTTTATCAAGGCGCAGCCCTTTTTATCGGCTCACAAAAGTGAACTCCTAAGTGCTGGTTTGTGATCAAGAAGCAACAAAGCTGTCATCTCCCTAAATATATTTTTATATTTTGCTTGGGGTTGTCACTATAAATAAGAAAAAGTATTGCTGATGGGGGTTTTTCATGTATGTGCTCTCTGTCTCTCTCCTTCCTGGTTCACTTCATCATCTCTAGGCCCCCAGAGCTGTGTCACCACCTTGAAACAAATGAGGGAAAGCAACCGATTGCATTAAAATGCAATATAAACAGAAGGAACAAGAAATGCTCAATGTGGGTTTCTCAGAAACTGGTCAAGGGAAGGGAACAAATGAGTAAGTCATTTGGCTGTCATTTCACTTGAACTATTATCAGGATCTCAGTGGCCCAAGGGGAGAGTCCCTAAGGTCTTCTCTCTCTCATGAATAGTTTCATTTCTGGCTCTGCCACTCATTTGGGAGAATGCTGAGATTGATGGAATGCGTCTCTGGTAGAGTCTTAGGAAAATTATTCTGGGAACAGGACCACTGAAGAGGGTTGTGAGAAAATGAACACAACTACTTGAATCTCTAGAGACTTTTAGAAATGGAAGGAAAAGAAAAGATGGAAGTGGCCCTACCCAGGAATCGCTGTACACATGCCAATTCCTTCCAGCAGACAATGCCACAGGATCAAAGTGACCTTAAAATCTGAGACCCTGGGAAGAGGAGGTTGTAATACATTTGTCAGGCCACTTGGAAGTGTGTGGGTCAGGGCTGGTAATCATGTCATGTACACATGTGCACACACACACACACACACACACACACACACACACACTTTACAATCTCCCTTGCCATGCTCATGGCAGATACTGTTAATGAATTACAATCTTCTCTCATTGCCCAAATTTAGCTTCAAAATCCATGTTAGCACAAAATGCTAGAACATTATCTATCAAATGGCAAGAGTATCTACATGCTACTCATTACCTGGGCTATTCCAAAACTCCTGCCTATTAACTCAGGTAAGAATGTGATTTAGATTTAAGTAAATAGGCACCTGAAACCTGAGCCTCCTGCTCCGTCTGACTGCAGGTACAGTTATACTCCTTACCATGATTGCTCATCATGGATTCTGTCCTTTCTTTTACCATCACATCTACTTTTTTTTATTCTTACTCTATCTTATTAACTCTTGCTTCTATAATATCCAGGAAAGATGCAGGAGACTCCTTTGTTGAAGAGGAGAGATGGGGTGGATTTGAAAATGATGATGAAGGAGAAGGTATGGGAATGTCTTTAATGTTCAGTATTGATATCTGAGATAGGCAAGATAATTCCCAGATGTCTCAGTGGGCATTCTATTCAACTGCTGTGATATCCTTTTCTCATGTTTTAGGTCATCTATGGAAATCACAGAACTAACAACAATCATTCTGATGACATCTCTACACAATTTGTTTGCAAATAATATACAGTTAGTACATTAATGTTCACAGTCTCTGAAAATTGATCTCTGAAGGCAAGGTCCAATCCAATTACACATATCCACACTAATGGAGACAAAATCTAATACTGACAATTGAAAATAATTTTAAATAATGATAAAAGAGACTCTTGAGGTCACAATTATCTTCATAGTGAGTATCATATTTACTGAGATTAAAATAAATATATTATCCAAAGCATATGCAGACAGTTTGAAGAATGAATGGGCTCAGCAGCTCACAAGTGCTTGAGGGATGTTCTCTGAGATTCTTGATTTTCAGAGACTTCTTTCTCTAAAATTTTATTTATTTTTTTATGGCACTGGGGATTAAACTCAGGGATGTTCCACTTCTGCACTACATTCTCCAACCCTTTTATTTTTTGTTTTTCAACAAGTTCTCAATAAGTTGCCTAGGCTGGCTTCAAACTTGTGATCCTCCTGTCTCAGCCTCCTAAATTTGATTTCTTTAAAAAAAAAAAAAGGATACTTTCAGAAATAGAAGCAAATGTCCACTTGTGGGGAAATTCCATTCCCCCTGCTCTCATAAAAGAGCAAAAAGTCCTTGCAGGACTTAAGATAAAGTCGGCTGTTAGAAGAGAAACAACCTCTATCAAGAAAACAGCACCTGGTGATAACAACAGCTCTCTGGAGCTCTTGTCCTTGGCGCAATGAAGGAGTTAAGGAGCACTCTCCCCCCTTCCCCCCTCCCTGTTTTGGTTTGAATTCCTCAAGCGCATGAACTCTAACTCCTCCTTATTATCCCTATCTATAAAAAAGCCCTCTGCTTCTCTAATAAACAAGATAGTTCCAAGAGTCTGTCTTCCACTGGGTGTTGGCATTCGGCCGGTCTGCCTTCCTCTCACCCCGGGGGCCCAGCTGGATCCTCGTATTTCAACTGGACAGGGGGGTTCCTGGAGACCCTCTCCTGGAGTGGACCCTAAAGCAGGGCCCCTCACCCACTCTCCATACCATGCATACAGGGTTCAGGGTGCATGGGATTGGCAGCTATTTTCAGCTGTACGGAGTTATGAAATTATTCCCTACAGCAAACCGGCCTCTTAAATTTCCCATTGACTTCGAAGAACTCTCTTCTTGGGAAGAGTCACTTAATGAACAGCCATCATTTCATTATCTTTCCATGAAAAACAGGGTTAGGGGGAATAGGCCTGGGCTTTGATCAGGGAGAAGCCTGGGGCTTTCGAGCCTCATCTTCTGCTCTAACTGGAGTAACTTGTAGACTCTTTGGGGAAACCTCAGAGTAATGCGAACCATTCTTCCTTGACAATTTTTATGTTTCCACAATACTCTCACAAGTCAGATTTCTAACCTAGCTGTGCCTTTTATGACAACTCTGCTCCTTACCTCATCATCCTGCTCTTATATCCCTCACCTTCTGCCAGATGCTTACTAAGCTAGATCCTGTACCTGCTCTCTACCTGTGTCCAGCTGTACGTGAAAGCTAACTTCATGCTGTATCTTTTCCCTGTGGTCTAGATAAGGCAGTAGGTCACTTCCAATTTTACTACATTCCCATTTCCTAGGAAAAGGACATCCTCCAATCTTTCTCTGAGCCGTGGTGACAGATACTAATTGGTGACAATGACATGAAGTCCATGTGGCTTTTAGAAGCCTGAGGGAAAGGATGAATAATATTAGCTATAGCTTGAGTCACATGGAAGAAGACAGAGATTTGTAACAGATTTAATTGATTCACAAATATAAATAAAAACACTTTTATGCAGAAACACTGGTGGGTGGAGCAAGTGGAGGACCTTGGAAAGGGTATGCTGAGCTTCTGAAGTGTGAGGGCAGGATTCCTTAATGAGTTACAGGAGTAAAGGAGCTGCTGATACTAAGGGATATTTGGTTTATCACTAGTACATGATTTTTATAGGTACAGAATCAACTTTTCTTCTTGGAAAATATGAGACTCCCCATGAGCTCCAAAATTAAGTTTATAATTGTCCACAAGAAAATAATTTCAAAAAAGCGTCTTCCAGGTTTGTCTTATTAAGTCAGTCAATTCAAACAATTGTCTCTGCAGACTTCTATGAATCTAAATCTCATTAACGATTGGCCTAATAGAAGATAGCTAAATTCTCATATGTGCTTTTGTATTCAATGTATTGTGTGTTATTTTGCAGAAATACCTGAAGATATATTATCTAATATGCCCTTAGGAAGATATAGAGCTAGAAAAGTAAGGATAATCCTAATAGACTTGTCAGATAATAGTAGAGATTCCTTTTGATAGAACACCAAAACTCAACAAGAAGTAGTTTCTTAAAGATTAGTTACGCATGGAATCTGAAGCAATATCAATGAACTTTTCTTACTCTGTTACAATCCATTAGCCTATCTTGCTCTTGAATGGATCTTTTTACCATGCACAATTCTGTGACATCATCCATTAATGACTTGGAAAATATTGGTTTACAGAATTATGCAGCTCTCACAAATGTTCACACATTTCATTTTCTCTTATTTCTTTTTTTTTTCTTATTTGTAGTGGGAGTTGAACCTAGCTAGAAGTATTCTACCTCTGAGCTATACCCCAAACCTTTTTATTTTATATTTTGAAACAGAGCTCACAAAGTTTCTGAAGCTGGCCTCAAATTTGTGATCTTCTTGTCTCAGTATTGGGATTATAAGTGTGCTACACCAGTCCCTGCTGACATATTTCATTTTCAATATCAAAACATCATATTTATTATTAATAATACCACAAGTTTGATTAGAAAAATCTTTAACTATTAGGAAGCTGCCAAGCTCATGCTGATGGATACACTTTTTCCAAAATTTAAATTTACTGCAGTAATTTACATAGAGGGACTTGTCCATTTACATGACATCTCCAAATACCTAATTCTGAACAGATTGTTCTTCATAGTGTCTCACTTTTGTACTTTCTAGTAAAAAGGGTATTCCATGAATTAGCAAGTAGTTTGGTGTGCAAAGCCAACAACTTACTTTTAGATGATCAATATACTTTGCTAAGCAGCAGAAATACAGAAGTTCTTTGGGCATACTACCCATTGTGTCACTTAGAATATCTAGAATCATTAATTTTATATACTTTTATTGGTGCATTATAGTCTCACATCATAATGTAGTTCATGAGAATATCAATGCCAATCTCAAATCCTGTGTAGGGAAGAAGGGGGGGAGTGGGGACTGAGCCAGGGGAAAGCCCACACCAAGTTCTGTGTTCATGTATGCCACTATCACATGAACTGCATTATGATGTGAGACTATAATGCACCAATAAAAGTATTAAATTAATTTTATTTTTCAACTTAGAGGATGTTTTTAGATAACTCCAATCTACCTCATCTCCCCTGAAAAAATAAAAAAGGAGCAAAATTCTTCTGTAAACTGAGAACTGAATGAGTGATGTTAAAAACCATCCCCTCCCCTCCACACTCAGAACTATCTGAGGGTTATGAATGCCACTACAGGACTAGTGTCTTTGGTGACACAAGCAGTTAAATTTTCTTGGTGAGGGGTCAGCACCATCTCTTACTCTGCTAGATTTACTTCAACCCAGTGGGGCCTCATTAAATAAGAACAAATATATCTGCAATTCCAAACCTCATTTCATGCACAATTGGCAAAGCATGAGAAACTTTATCAGATTCAAAAATAAAAAAAAAAATTGATAAGGTCCTTTACAGTTGTTATGGATCCACATCAGGAAAGGAATCCTTTAAGGAGAAGAATGTGATACTTTCATTTGCATAAAGACAATAAAACTCTTTTGGCAGCAATTTCCCCATATATAAAAAGTGAGAACACAGCACCTCGGTGACACAGACATCTGTTACTTAAACAGATGCCACCTTCTAAACTCACTCAAGCAGCCCTTTGCTCCACCCAGAGACCCCTAAACCAAAATGCAGTGTGTGGTTAGAGCAATGTGTGGAAAGCAGGGATGTGTATAATGATTGAGTTTGCCTTCCAGCACCATTGTGAATTTGCTTCACTTTTGTGTATTTTCACTGTAGCAAAACCTCCTCTCTCATATCTCTGAGTAATCCCCTTCTTCTAACTCAATCTCTACAATTGGAAAAATCCAATACTTTTTTCTAAAATTCATTATTGATTAACATTACCCTTCCATACACCAGATGAACATGGCTTTTGTTTGTTTGTTGCTTCTTGCAAATGCACCTTAATGATTTCACAAGCCAAGGCCCTAGCACTATCTCGGAGAGAAATGAAAGTTGGTTTAGTTTTTTTCTAAGTAGCACAAAGAGTCCCAGCTGATGTTTTCCAGTAAAGCAGTACTTTCCCAGACTGAGACTGATAAGCACCTTCAGAAGTTAGACTTACACTTCTAAATCAGCAGTTCATGAAAGGCATTACGAAAAACTATTATACTGCTATAATGGATGACAGCACAGTTGTATATGTTACACCTTGAAGTAAGCAGTAGGATTTTCAATCACTTGATAACCTTGAAACTGCTAAGGTATCAAATTGCTATCATGAATATTGTGCAGGAGCAGAAATAACTCAGGAAGCTGCCTTTGTGAATAGTAATCAGAAAACTGCAACATTTTTACTGAGAAAATGGATTTGAGGCACTGGTGTATTGACAGACTCTCTAACAGGAAGCTAAGGTAGACATTACAAGTACATTTGCATTGGACTATGCATCAATCCATCATTCAGCTTTTGGGTTGTAAGATCTAATCAGTTAAAAAATGTATTAGTGAAGAATTATGTTGTATGTTAAAAGTTCAAGGATAAAGAATAAGGACAGTCCACATGCCATTTTATAGTTAAAAGCAATAAATAAAAATGTTTGTTTTAATATTTTAGTTTTTCAATGTATTCTCAAATTGTACTGATTTCCATAGAATCTAGATAAGAAGGGATTAAAAACGTGAAGATTTGGTTAGTAGGCATTTGAATCAATTGCAATATGTAGACATGGTAGAAATAAGAGACAGTAAATGTTTGTTTTACACATCTCTTTTTCTCTAAAATGCATGTGTTTAATTTGACCAAATCCCAGCTTTGTTCACAAGCAAAGCACCCAGCGCTGGTCTTTGGCATTTCTGGACGACAGATTCTACTGAGAACCCTCGACAGCCATGTGAAAACTCAATGTCTGGAGTGATTCATCATTGTGTCACACTAGCTGGCACTTTGTCACAGTGACTGACAATGAGAGAAACTTGGAAATAATACAAAGATTCTCTGTTCACTGATAGTGTCTGCACTGTGATTAGAGAAGAAAGCTTTGAGACTGTGAGGAGAATCTTAATTTTCCTCCAAAATTAATTTTGATGTTTTACCCTTCGTAGGTCAAACCCCACCTAATATGTTCCATTGTGTCTTACTCAAAAGTGGCCATTTTCATTTAAATAGTTTCTACAGCCCAGTTATTGAATATGACTGCATATCCAACAGTTTACTGAGTAGGGTGAACAGGTTTTCAATAGCATAAAACCAATTCTGCCTCTTTGGACAGGGTCACTCTACCCAATTGGAAAAGATAAGTGCCACCCAGTGAAAGGTTGTATGAATTGACTGGCCATAACCAATGGCGTTACCACTACAACCTAAATTAACTCATGCTTACCCCTCTTCTTGGAGTTTAGGATCATTTTATACATTCAATTTGACAAAATCCTAAAAAGGTAATGGTATTGATTCCTGCCATCATTCAAAATATTTCTGAATAAATTAACACAGTGCATGGACATTATTTTTAGAGGTCTGGAGAAGTACATGAAGTGGC
This sequence comes from Graphiurus murinus, assembly GCA_004027655.1. Lineage (NCBI taxonomy): Eukaryota > Metazoa > Chordata > Mammalia > Rodentia > Gliridae > Graphiurus > Graphiurus murinus. The sequence continues at coordinate 9,166 of PVLC010012484.1, forward strand.
TTAATGCAAACCCATCTCCTCTCTGTTAGTCAGCTTTCTGACTCTATGACAAAAATATCTGAGAAAAATCAACTTCTACTGATAGTAAATCAATAATGCCACTATTTTATTTAAAATTAAATAAAGGTAAAATGTATTCTATCCAAAAACTTTGATTTCAAAAGGAGTAACTTATTGGTGGGGTAACAATGAAAAGTAATATTTATTGCTGGGCATGCTTGTAATTCCAGTACTTGGGAGGCTGAGAAAGCAGACAAGCCTCAACAAATTAGTGAGACCCTGTTTCAAAATTAAAAAATAAATAAATAAGGGCTGGGAGTGTAACTCAGATGTGGAATATCCCTGAGTTCAATCCCCTGAGTTCAGTCCAGTACCACAAAAAGAGAAAACAAAGTAACATTTATTAATTTAGGTGTCCAAAAATTATATAAATAATATCTCACTTATCTATAGGATTTATTTACTTACACTACTCATTTATTCTTTTCTGAAAAATAAAAATTACTATCATAACATTTTTATGCTATGGGGATTGTACTGATGATTGAACTCAGGGGCATTCTACCTTTGAGCTATACCACCAACCTTTTTCACTTTTTATTTGGAAACAAGGTCTCTCACTAAATTGCTGAGCCTGGCTTTGAAATTAAAATCCTTCTGTTTCAGCCTCATAAGTGCTGGGATTACAGGTGTACAATATGACACCCAGCTCCATCATTACTTTAAATATCAGACAATGAAGAGTTGGAGATAAGTACTTTCTACAAGATTATATAATTAGTGAATGGTGGAATCATAATTTAAGCCCAACTATGTCTGCTTCCAAGGAGTTAACCATTTTACCACGTAAGATAAAGTCAAGGAATAAAAAAACAGGAAAGAGTCAAATTTATATGAAAAGGAGGTCTCAAAATGCAAATCTGGACTTGGCTAATCTTCTGGGGACTTCTCTGATGCAGGACTTTATGAGATGACTGGGCAGACTAGACACAAAGAGGAAAGGAGGAGGATGGACCACTGAATAAGCTTCCAAAATGATGCCTGCACTGTTATTTTGTAGAAAGAAGGGACTGCTAATTTCCAAGGCATCCCTTAGATTGTATGGAAACCAAGTGTCTGCTAGGTGGTCGCCAATTCTGTAAGATCCACCCTGGCTTGGACAAGCTTATAGTGGATGGTGGCAAAGAAACAATTTCTTTTATTTTCTTCTTTTTTTGTGGTACTGGGGATTGAACCTAGGGACATTCTACCTCTGAGCTACTTCCCCAGACCTATTTATTTTTTATTTTGAAACAAGGTTTCACTAAGTTGGGGAGGGCTTCACTATGTTGCTGAGGCTGACTGCGAACCTGTGATTCTCTGGTCTCAGCCTCCCAAGTACTGGGATTACAGGTATGCACCCCCAAATCCTGCCAAAGAAACAATTTCTAAGGATGGAGCCAACTTCTTGTTGTCCATCATGCAGCAAAGACTTTAGTGGACATTGCAAAATCCCTACATATGGAAGTCAATGACATCTCCACTTGTGTGACCTAGCTGGCTGCCTAGTTTCTAAAGCAGGTGAAACTGTGCATGGGGTAAGTTTTGCACCCCCAGGCCATCATCCAAGCCTTTTGCATAGTCAGTGCATGGGCAATTAATAAGAGCCAAGAGATTGCTGTGGATGTGAAGGAGCAAGAGAGAGTGGAGCAGAGGAAGTTGTTGGAGCACTGTACCATGAGGGTTCTGAGCTCCACCCTGATCCACCAGCAGACAACGTTCTCCACTAAGATGGTGGTTGATTCAGTGATGCTCCTTGTTGATTTACTGTAGCTTAAAATAATTGGAAGAAAAAGGACATGGGGTGGAGCACTAGAAAGGTCTCTTCTGGTTGCCATTGTTGCATTCAAGAAGTCTTTCTCTTAGGCTGGGTTTGAAATGCAACCCAGAAAGTACAATAATCCCATGCTTTCTCTTTTAAATATTGATTCTGAGCTGAAAGCTGAGAATGATAATGCTTAAATCAGAGTCCACACAGTTGGGGATTACTGGGCAATTGATGATGCCAAGGGGAACATTCTCTATGAACAATTTAGAATGGAGCCAAAGTTGCCTCCTTATCTAACTCCCCATGGGGATGTGGCCACCTAGTACTCTGCAGAGGGGGACATGTTCTGTACCAGCCAAGTATCTGCCTGAAGAGGACCTAAAGAGGATGGTGATGTCCTGCAGAGGCTCGTTCAGACCAGGTTGAGTGTTCTGTCAGCAGATGGGCTGGTTGCTGCCAACTCTTTAAAAAGACCCTGATTGGGAAAAAGGCATAATTTTTTTACTGACTGCCCCCAAGCCAAGACTTGTGCCTTTATTCTCCATGATGGCACTGAGAAGTTTATAGAAAAGAGAGCAGAGAGCAGTCCCTGCAGGTTGCCATCATGATTGTCAGGGTGACCATTGGGAATGATTTAGGGGTGGCTGGTGGCAGCGCCTTTGAGATGGAGCTCTGCAAGTACCTACAGGATTAGTTAATGAGTACTTCAGTAAAGCAGCAGCTGTTGATTGGGAGATATGCTAAAACACTGGAAATTATCATGCACCACCTGTGTAATGAACATCCACAGCAAGCTGTGGGCTCAGCATGCCCAGGGGAACATGAGGAAGGTGGTTGGTTGACACCAACAATGAGGACATTGCTGACAACTTTGAGACCTTCGGGTGGGAGCTGGCTATGGTGCTGACTGATGCCCTGACAGCAGCTTCTGAGGCCTATATAGATGAAATCACTGAGAACCCCTGCTCTACTGTGGATGCTTCTCCAAGAGCTGCTTGGGGCCAAGGTCAAGACTATTCCAACTGGGAGGCATCCCACACAGAACACACTGGCTGGAAGGTTAGCCCAAGGTGGGTTTATTCTCCCAGGCTTTGCTAATTTGTATTAACGAGGAAGTGGTAGGAATTAGCCCACTCTCACTGGGAATCATTTAAATAAAACTAAAGATTTAGAGAAAAAGTAGATCCAGTTATATCATTTCCTTCCAACTCTCTCTCTTTCTCTCTCTCTCTCTCTCTCTCTCTCTCTCTCTCTCTCTCTCTCTCTCTCTGTCTCTCTCGCCCTCACTCTCGCTCTCTCATTTCCCCTAAAATTTCATTGCTTTTAGGTTAAAGAAAAAGCTCCTTATTATGACCAATGAAGCAATGTATTACCATACTTGCCTTCCAGTCTTATCTTCTACCAGCTACCTAGACCCTTAGACAGAAACCACTGCTACAAGAATACTTACTATACCTGGGGAACTCACATAGTCAATCCATATAACTAGAACTCCAGCAAATCCTAGGCTTGTAAACAACCCCAGAGCCTGCACAGTTTACCTTCCCACATTCTTATGGCATTTCCAAACATCAAAAAGTATTTCATGGTTCTACCTAAGAACAATGGTGCATGTGTATAATCCCAGTACTTAGGAAGCTGAGAAAGGAGGATCACAGATTCAAGGCCAGCTGGGCAACTAATAAAAAGGACTGCAGCTCAGTGGTAGAACACCCCTGGGTTCAATCCCCAGTACTGCTTAAAAAAAAAAAGTTATTATTATTATTTCATGTCTCTAAAAATCAACTAGTTGGCAAAATCAGATTTCATGTCAATTGACATTTTTTGGCAGTCCTGAGCAGTAGGTGGGACAGTTGGTATTTTCACCTCCATATTATTGATAATGCTTATGAGACTTAGAAAGGGAAAGTGACTTGCTCACATTCACAAGTGTTGAATTCAAGGCAGGACCAAGACAGGAGCTTAGATTTTCTCATTCTAAACTCACAACTTCTTTATTTTGCCATGCTGCTTAAAAGAATTGAGAATTGTCTAAAATACAGACTCAGCTTAGAGTATGGCATTCTGTTCTGTAGGCTCTGGGTGGGTTGCTGTCTTTACGTGTGTAGAGAAGGTTATCCTGTGTTTGCTTCCTCATCAGTTGGATTTAAAAGGGGAATGCACTTGGACATTTATAGGGAGAACGTTTTTGTTTATCACAGTGTTGAGAATTCATTATGGCCATTGAGTAGGTAGGGGCCATGGATTTAGAAAAGCCTCAGTGCATATTACAGTACCACACAGTAAGAGATGCCAGCATCTGACCTCGTGTTGAGTGTCCCAGTGGATGTCACATAACTTAAAAATCTGTTTATAATGACCTGATCGAGAACCTGACTTTGTTTTTACCTATAAACTATTGTATGGCTGCAATAGTTACTGAATTCTCAGGAATGTATCTCCCAAATAGATTCAGGAAAATATTATATTTTTGTCAGAAATTTATGAGTTGTTTACTATCTTAGAAAATCATAATGCATGTGATTTTTACCTTGACTTTGCTTGCTGAAATTACAATCTCACCCCAGAGTTGATGGTTGGTGAGGGAGGTTTGCTGCATACGTTCCAGAAATTGACTCTTCACTCTTCTTTAACTTGAAAATTTTGGATACCTGACAAACCTGGACTATAATTATAATATATTGAACTTCATGCTGAGAAAAGCAACTGATTTAATAACATCATGCTCCTCTAATAAAGAGCCTAAATTTTGACTGAAATACTTGGTGGACCAGCTTGCTTCATTCGATTATCCAGAAACGTAGGTGACAAGCTTGGATTTGAAATGAAAATACTTTAATTGGCTAGCATTCCACAAAGTCAGCTTGGTTTTCTATATTTTCTAGGAGAAAATATGGGAAGTGGGGTCTGGATAAGACATTCTGTCACAGATTTATTTCAGCCTCATGTCATAGCTCCTGTATTATTTAGAAGTAATTTAAGATTCCTATACACAGTAACACATATTGAAGCCTTCATTTCACCTACCGCACTTTCTCCCTAGGCTTCCGCATTCCAGCCTTTGTTTTGGAATGAAACTATTAAGCTGCAATATGAAGTTAAACACACTCGACAGCATAAGGTATGTGAGTCAGCAGTTTGTAGCTGCCAAGAAAAGGAGCAAGAGGGCTTTCAAATTCATGTTATTGATGTGAATTATTTTGAAGAATGTATGGTCGGCGGTTTCAGCGAACTTTGGCAGGGATCAGCAATTTACTGATGAGGAAAATAAACGAACAAACAGCATCCTGTTCTCTAAAGAGTCAGCAAAGCTGATCATTTGGTTATCAAAAGCAAAGAAGATAAAGCTACAGTGATCCATAGAAAAGTCCCTGAACTCAAACTCAGCTCATTGTCTCCAAAGGGCAGACCTCGGGTTCACAGTGAGTGAACCTGCCAAATATCACAGCTGGGCTGCAGTTTCTTAGAATCTTTTTTTACCAACTTTTTTTCTTTGTAAACCATTAGAGTTCTTTTGTGATCATTGCTTTGGGATCATTTCTTTTTTTTTTTTTTTTTGCAGTACTGGGGATTGAACTCAGGGGCATTCTACCTCCGAGCTACACCCCCAGTCCTATTTTTTATTCTTTATTTATGAAACTGAGTCTCACTAAGTTGCGGAGTGCCTCACTAGGTAGCTGAGGCTGGCCGTGAACCCGGATCCTCCGGTCTCAGCCTCCCGAATGCTGGGATTACAAGCGTGCGCTACCACGCCGGGCTCTTTGGGATCATTTCTAAATACTATGATACTTGGAATCAGTTCTAAAAATTATGTGTGTGTATATATATGTATATATATGTAATATATACATATGTAATATTACATATATATATTTTTTGGTGCTGGAGATTAAACACAGGGCCATACTACCTACAAGCCACACCCCCACCCTTTATATTTTTCATTTTGAAATACTATTTTGATAATTTTCTAAGGCTAGCCTCAAACATGTGGCCTTCCAGTCTCAAACTCCCAAGTGCTTATATCACAGTAAGTGTGGAAAGATCCAAAGGACAGTCTGAAAAATCAGATCCAGGTCAATTGCATCAAGATCTTCTGGACAGATTAAACAAACAAACAAACCAAACAAAACAAAACCATGATTCCCAGGCAGAACTTCTGGGGATTTGGTAGCTCTTGTGTGAAGACTGGGAATTTGTATATTAAAAATACTTCCTGATGGTGAATAAGGGGCCAGCAGGTATAGTACCTCCTGCTTTTTCCCACATGACTACTGATGACAGAATAAATAAGAACAACAACAGAATTTCTGTGGATTCACTTTGCAGTAAATTCCAGTTCTCCTCAGCAATTTTACATGTTTTATCTGAATAAAAATATTTAATATTGAGAATGTTTAAAACAAATAAGTCTACCTTCTGTGGGCAAGAACAGAAAGAAATATAAAGCATGTTAATAGCCCATCTCTTCTGGCTCAAGGTGGAATAATGATGTATGAACTGCAGGGAACACTTCCCCTGGGCATAGCTATAGCTGAAATGTGGCACAATGTTAATGGCTATTCCTAGACCATGGCTTAGCTTTTAAGGGGCACACTATTTCAGTCACAGGGAAAGCTAATAAAGAACTTTGTTTCAGAGCATCTAAGGAGATGGATGTAGTATCTATGCCCAGATAGTTTCCAGACTCAGAAGAAACATACAGTCCCAGCTGGGCGTGGTGGCGCACGCTTGTAATCCCAGCATTCGGGAGGCTGAGACCAGAGGATCCAGGTTTGCGGCCAGCCTCAGCTACCTAGTGAGGCACTCCGAAACTTAGTGAGATTCGGTTTCAAAATAAAGAATAAAAAATAGGGCTGGGGGTATAGCTTGGAGGTAGAACGCCCCTGAGTTCAATCCCCAGTACCGTAAAAAAAAAAAAAAAAAAAAAAGAAACATACAGTCCCCAATCCTTCTGCCTATCAGACCAGGCAGAACCATTTTTATGGAGTCCCTCCCTTTTTCTCAAAAAGGAAAGGCTTATATTTTAGTCCAAGGGATGTAAGATAATAATACTTTTTCTGACTGCATTGGTTGACCAGCACAGAATTGTTGATTATGTTCTTTTGAACTGATGTTTATTTTCACAACTCTGGCTTAGGCCTCTGTTTTCCATAGGGAGAAAAAATTTCTGCAGCAGGAAATGCTGTAACTTAGAGTGAGACTTAATTTGCATATTTTATTCCAACACTCAAGTTTTGAGGATCACAGAAAATGAGAACATATCCTTTATCATAAGAGAATCAAAAAACATTAAGAGATCTTAAATACCACCTCTTCTATCCCCAACTTGGAGTTATCTCTCAGCCCTCTCTTTCTTTTACTTTTTCATTTTTAGAGCATGACTTTTAAAAATTTAAATTAGCTAGGTGTGGTGGCACATGCCTATAAACCCAGTACTTGAGAGGACAGCCTTAGCAGTATAGCAAGACTTTCCGCAACCTAGCGAGGCCCTGTTTTAATAATGAAAAAATTAAAAAGGACTGGGGGTGTAGCTCAGATATGGACTGCCCCGGGTTCAATTCCCAGGGCCAGAAAAAATTAAATTATATTTGTATTTTAACTGACACATAAGAACAAAAAATTGTAGATATTGATGGGTACCATGTGATATTTTGTGACCCTTGTCTTTCTATTATAAGTCCCAAATCCAGCAAGTACTCCATATAAAATTCTCTAGCTGCTACCTGCAAAATATATCTAGAACGTTCTCCCCATGCCATGTGCCACTACAGTGACTTTGATCAGAGAAACTGTCAAGTCCGGCTTGGGTTCAGCAAGCTTTCTTTTTTTTTTTTGTGGTGCTGGGGATTGAACTCAAGGGTGTTCTACCTCCGAACTACACCCCCAGCCCTATTTTTTATTCTTTATTTTGAAATCGGGTCTCGCTAGCTAAGTTGTGGAGTGCCTCACTAGGTAGCTGAGGCTGGCCTTGAACCCGGATCCTCTGGTCTCAGCCTCCCAAATGCTGGGATTACAAGCGTGCGCCACCACGCCCGGCTCTCAGCAAGCTTTCTAATTGGTGTCCATACTTCTTTCAGTGTGTACTGAAGACTTAACATCTTACCAACAGCTATTTTAAGAATAGAAATCACACTGTGTCATTCCTTTGGGCAAAAACCTTGTCCTTACAATGACTTGTAAGGCCTTATTTATTTATTTAGTTAGTTATTTATTTGTATTTCACTCTGCTGAAGACACCACCGGCCTCCCTGCTGTCTGCTAGGAATTTCAAGTTTGTGTCTGCTTCAAGTCCAATATATTGGTGTATCTTCTGCCTGGAGTTCTTTCTCCATATTCCTCCATGGCCGATTTGTACAATTCCTTTAATTCTCTGCTGAGTGGCCATTTTCTCATTAAGCCCCACCCTAATACCCAAGTTTAAATTCAAGCTAAACTTTCTGCCTTCACTATATCTTGGAATTCCACACCCACATTTCCTATCATTTACTGAAGGTTTTCCACTGGTATCCCATACTTATTGTGAGTGGAATTCCTTACCATCCCCAAACTTGCTACTTTACTTACTGGCATTCTTTCTATACAGGAGTCCTGAAACTAAATTTACTAGGCAAAGTTCCACATCAGAAGCTTTATGCATTATATTACTTAATCATTTCTCTATTCCTGAAAACTCAATAGACTTATGCTAATTCAAAGCAAGACTGTCCATGGTATAGAGTGGATGGCAGAGCTGATGTTCCAGCAAACTGAGTGGATGTCAGTTTGCTGTGATAACATACAACAATGTCTTCGATCTATACCAGGGATCAGCAAATACAAACCAAATCCAGCCCGTCACCTCTTTGTGTACATCAAGTTTTACTGTAACACAGTTAAAGCTATGTGTTTCTATATTATCTGTCACTGATTTTGTGCTACAACAGCAGTCAAGTAGTTAGTTACAAACTGGATGATCAGCAAGATCTACATATTTACTATGTGTCAACTTCTAATCTGTACCAAACTACTTTTTCTCTACAGCAGGCTTTTCTTAATCTGTAAATATATGAGGAAAGCTTTATATACAGATGATACAATTAAGAAAATTGGTTTGAAGAATAATTTAAAAGTTTCAAAATTGTAAGTTTTCATATCTATCAGGTCTGTAGCTTTCTAAGTTGAGTTTACTAAATGTATTCTTTCTGAAGATATATCACCTATTAACCACTGTTGAGGATGCCTTAGATTTTTTTGTTCAAATTATAGACATAGTTGGACTTGTTTAAAACACTTGAGCTGGTCGTGGTGCTGTATACTTGTAATCCCGTACATGGGAGGCTCAGAAAGGAGGATCTCAGGTTAGAGGACAGCTTCAGTAAGTAGTGAGACTCTCATTAAACTAACGAGGCCCTGGTTTGAAATTAAAACAAAAAAAATTAAAAAGGGCTGGATGTATAGCTTGGAGATAGAATGTCCCTGGTTTGATCCTTAGTACCACAAAAATAAATAAATAAAATAAAACATTTGAACCACATATTTGAATTTAATATTTAAGTTTCTCTTTTAAGTACTTAAGCTCTCTGATATATAATTACATAATTTTATATAGCATATAAATGAAACATTTATATATAGTAACACTTAAATATGTAAAATATACCAATATTATGTACAGATTGAGGAAGATTTCAACTTAAATTTCTAAGTCTCTGTTATTCAGGTATACTTTTTTTATACCAAAATTACAAGTTTCACTTGTTATTTGGAAGGTTAAATTCTCTTAAACATTGTAATTATATAGAATTCCAAATGTATTCTTCTTACTTAACTAAAAGAAATATCATACGTTTTACTCTTTGAATATTTCACTTAATTTTAAATGTTTTTGAGTTCAGTAAGAAAATGTTGGCATCATGCCAATCAGTTTTGGGGAATAACTTCTCAACTCACGGAGATTATAAAATGATGAGGTGTTAGAGTCACAAAATAACATTCTTAGCATATATTCATTACATATAAAATATAATTATAATATGTAATTAACATAATTTTATAGACCTTGTGACATCCAGAGCATTATTTACAATCCGTAATGACCAACTTAATACTTAAATCAAATTAGTGTCTCTGTCTACTTAATGTTTTCAATTCAGCCTGGTAAAATTGCTCAACTAGATTTTGCATCCTTTGATCCTGAAATGTATTATTTCAATTTAATGGCAAAGATGTTTTAATAAATGAATTTGATGTGTTTTTTTTTTTTTCATATACAGCCTATTTCCTGGTATCACACAGTTCTTATGAATTTTAAAATGCTGGTAGATTTCTACTTCTTTTTGGTGGTTTTGCATGACTACTTGGTAAATCTCTAGGGTCTGGCTCCATACTGAAAGGCCTTGGAACAATTATGTGTACAATGTACACTAGATTTTAAGACTTAGTGTGATAAAAGAATGTAAAATATTTTATTAATAATTTTTAAGCTGAGTAGATGTTAAAATGAAAAATTCTTTGGATTAACTTATTTTGATTTATCTATTTATTCTATTTATTCCATAAAATGTAATAGTACATCAATTTCATCTTTTTTATTATTTTTAGGGTAGCTACTAGGAATTTTGGGGGGGAAGATAGTGGAAATTGAACCCAGAGGCACTCTACATCCAAGCTACACCCCTAGTCCAACTTTTTTATTTTCTATTTGGAAACAGGGTCTCACTAGGTTGCTGAGAGACTCACTAAGTTCCCAAGGCTGGCTTTGAACCTGCAATCTTCCTGTCTCAGCATCCCAAGTACTGGGATTACAAGCATGCACCACCATGCCAGGCCTACTAGAAAATTTAAATGACAGCTGTGCTCCTATTATGCATCTATTAGACCATGACTGCCCCAGGGCACCTGCATTCATGTAGCATGCTTCCAGTCTCGTAGCTGCCCTCACATTTCTGAATATTTACTGTCCTACAAAGGGGACAAGTACCAATTAAGTACCAATTTAATACTTAAATCAAATTAGGTTCTTAATAAAATTCCCCCTTTTTTCCTTATCAAGTATTTCCCATTTTAAAACTTTCCTCACCAAACTCCTATACCACTCTTTGTGGAACTTCAGCAATGAGCTTTCTAGATACAATTTAGTGGTGTTTTACATGTTTCTAAAACCCTTTCCAAAAGTAGGCTGTGGAAGGATAATTTAGTGAGAGGATTGAAGCACCTAATAATATTGGGGAGATTTTATGAAACCAACAAGATAGTGTCTAAACTTAGCATTGTAGAACAAATCTGGTCTCAGATCTCATCATCTATACTCTGGAAATAATAATAATACCTGCTTAACAAATTGGGTCTTAAAATGATGAGGTCTGTAAATTATGAACACACCAACAGTGTTATGTCTTTTGTTTAGGTTTACTTCCTTTAAAAAAAAATGCTGAGGATGGAACTCAGGAGCATTTCGTCTCTGAGCTAGACCTCCAATGCTTTTTATGTATTTTTTTATTTTGAAAAAGGGTCTCACTAAGTTACCACATGACAGTTTTAAGTCCTCTACGTCAGCTTCCCAAGTACTGGGAATATAGGTGTGCGTCACCAGTCCCTCAATAGCTTTTTTTTTCTTACACAAAATAATAATTCAGAAAAATGTAAGAATCATAAGACACAGTTGATGAGCTAGCATGAAGTGAATGCACCTGTGTTCCTACTACCCAGCTCCAGGTCAAGAAATAGATAAGCAGACCTCGGACATTCTCTTCACATCCACCAACCACATCTTGCCACATGAGTTTGGCCTGTTTTCAGACATAAGCATGGAATCATGTAGTAGTCATTTTTTTTTTCATTGTACATCATGTGTGTGGGATATATCAATATCATTGCAGGTTACAGTGGTTTGTTTTCTTTTCACTGGTGAATAGCAGTCTATCTTTACCTGTTCTTCTTGTGACTATTTATATAATCAAGATCAGGGACAGTATGAATTATGTGGCTATAAACAGTCTTGTGCATGGTTTCTGGTACTCATAGGACTTACTTTTATTGGATCTATAACCTTTTGTACTAATTCCTGGGTCACAGGGTATGTGCTTGTTTAAGTTCAGCTGATACTGCCAATTCTTTTTTCAAAAGTAGTTGCACTAAATTTATGAAGTGATTGTACCAAATTCATACCAGCCATTTATTCAAACTCCAATTGCTCCATATCTGCTGTTTGGTATCTCATTATGGTTTTAATTTGCTAATCTCTAATCATTAAATCCAAGGAGCTCCTTTTAATTTCAATGTAACTTTGACAGAATTGATATTCTAATGTCATTGACTTATGCTGGTTTAAACCTATTCTTCATAGTAGGCACCTGACTGGTTAATCCAGATTAAATCTTTTTCTTACTGTGTACAGCATCCTAATCTAAATAGTAGCAACTATGTTACACTGACATCTTCTTCATATAATAGTATAGTTAAAAATCATCACCTTAGAGGGGCTTGATGGCACAGAGCTGCAACCCCAGTACTTGGGAGGCTGAGACAGGAGGATCACAGGTTTGAGAACAGCCTCAGCAATGTAGTGAGACTATCAGCAAGCTAGTAAGACCCTGTTTCAAAATAAAAATAAATAAATAAAAATAGGGCTGAAGGTGTAACTCAGAGATAGGATGCCCCTGGGTTCAATCCATACTAACAAACAAAAACAAAAAAACAACAACAAAAAACACCTTGTCTAACTACAGCCTTTAACCTTTTTTCCTTCACCTCTACACCATGATGAGTATTTGGTGAAAGAGTACTGTAACTTTATTGGGATAGATAAATATCTCATGATTACTAACAAATAAAATGGATTCCAACTATAATACTCAGACGTATTTTGCATCAAAAGTTACCTAAGATGGCATGCACACTGAGAAGATCTCATTTTGGGGCTGTTAAAATCCATACCCACCCCTGCCCACTCTTGTCATAAAAGAAGATTGGAAACTGATTCAGATACATAAAGGTGGCATCATGTAAAAGGGGTGCCTGTGAAGAAGAGATGGATGTAGATTTTTGGCTTCATGCTCAGGTTTGATATTTTTTAATTCAACTTTGACTGATTTTAGAAATATCAAATATGTACCTATAAAGAATTTTCCAGATACATGATGTTATATCAGATCATAATAAAATATTTAAAGACCCACACATGTTTGATTTTTTTAAGGTTCTGTTATGTCTCTGGGAGAATCTTTGTTTATATAACATCATTTGCCTGCCAAGAAATCCCGTGAGTAAACTGGAAATTGAGAACCAGAGACAATGCCAAGAACATACTGATATCAGGAACATTTAAGTATTTACTGTTTTTTTTTTTTTAACAGTAAAACAGTTCAGTATCTATTTAAGAAACTTAATGCTCTTTAGTAGGATATTTGTATTTGGATTATTCAGTAAATATTATTTCTCTCTTATTTCTACTGTGGACAGAGCAAATTTTCTTACCTTGTAGAATTGGACTTAGTTGATAATTGTGTCACAGGCAGGGGTCTTTAATATATTTGCATGCTTTGGCTTAGTTTTGAGACACCTGACATTTGTCATGAGAAGAAAATTGCCAGGTGGTCATAGATTCAAAGAGTGTGAAAATTATATGTGGCACATTTGAACCCAACCTGGATTCTAGAGCCTGGAGCTTGGAGCCCAGCCTGGCTGAGCTGAGCTGCAGCCAAATCTCAAACCCATGAATGAAAAATGAGCTCTTGATGGCTAAGTAACCAAGCTTTGGTGTAGTTTGTTACACGTTATTGTGGCAAAAGCTGACTGAGACAGCTTCTAAGTTGGTTGTTTAATAACTTTGACATTAAAGCCAGGTGTGATGGTGCACGTTTGTAATCCCAGTAAAATGTGCAAAGGGCTAGTGATGACGATTTAAAAGTGATCTGAAAGAATTAAAGAAGTAGAGAAATAGCTGTTAGGGGAAAAATAAGAGAAACAGAGTGATGCCTATTTACCAATCCAGGAGACATTTAGGTTTTAAGAAGGAGGAGATGTTCATCAGTGTCAATGTTTGGTAAAGAATTTGAGGATATAAGCCAGATGTGGTGGTGCATGCCTGTAATCCCAATAGTTGGGAGGCTGAGACAGGAGGATCACAGGTTCCAGTCTAGCCTCAGCAACTTAGCAAGGCCTTCAGCAACTTAGTGAGATTCTGAATGCCCCTGAGTACAATAGTTCCCAGACGCTCCCCCCCCCCAAAAAAAATAATCGAAGATATAGGATAAGAAAGCATATGCAGACCTAGTCGGAATTTGTGAATGACTTTTGAGAAAGTAGTTGCAGCAAATTGGTAAGTGTAGACGCCATAAGATAAGAGGCTTAGAAATGAGCAAGTGGTGAAGAACAGCCTAGAAATAGCTTTGCTGAAAGGAAATAATGTTAGGAGAAGGAATCTAAGCCATTTTGGGTGCTGAGAGCAAAGAGCTGGGGGAAGTGGGGGGGGATTCAAGCTAAAAAGGTGTGTGTGTGTGTGTGTGTGTGTGTGTGTGTGTGTGTGTGTGTGTGTGTAGAGTACTTCTACAGCAACATTACAGGGTCAATGGAAGGTTTGAGCTCAACCTCAAGGCTGAAAAACTCGTCTTTAATAAGGAGCAGGAGGATTCCATCCTCAGGGACAAAAGAACAGACTGGTAAAAATAATAAGATATTTTGAGGGGATGGGAAGGAAGATGTTGTTCATGAACTTTAAAAGGTAGCAGAGAAGGACATTGGTCATTTGAGTTTGAGAAAAGTTTATGAACAGTTTTCCAAAGAAACTAGTAAGAAGATGGTTCTTAACTACAAACCATGGACTCTTTTATAGTTGCTCTGGTAGAAGTGGAATTTATTAAGAATGTTAGGTGGTTGACGGTATTATCACGAGATTCAGGGAGCCACAGCCAAGCACACAGTTCAATGCACAGTGACTCATAAAAATACCACTGCTAAACCGGTGATGGTGGTGGGTAGCGCATGCTTGTAATCCCAGCATTTGGGAGGCTGAGACAGGAGGATCTGGGTTTGCGGCCAGCCTCAGCTACTTAATGAAGCCCTCCACAACTTAGTGAGACCCTGTTTCAAAATAAAGAATAAAAGATAGGGCTGAGGGTATAGCTCGGAGGTAGAATGCCCCTGGGTTCCATCCCCAGTACCGCAAAAAAAATAAATAAATAAATAATAAAAAAAATAAAACCACTGCTGTCAGCATGTGGCATCTATATCTCACTTCATTAAAACAGCACAGCTTGCTAGCTGGGCACATCTGTAATCCTATACTTGAGAGGCAAAGACAGGAGGATCTCAGGTTAAAGTCCAACGAGTGGTAAGTTAGGAAGACCTTGTTTCAAAAAAATATAAAGTATTCTGGAAATGAAAACCATCTTTTCTGTCTAAGTAGCAAATTACATAGAAATGTACTACTTTCACTTTGTAATTGTAACATGGGCATTGGTTGTTGTAATGATACATGTACCTGCATGCTCCACTCCATGAATTTTTATCTTGGTTTTTGCCATCCATCATAGCTCAAAGTTGACCTTTAGTTGACCAGGAATCTTCCAGAAGTCAATCATCTTAGTTTTGGTCATCCATTTTAGCTCATAGTTCCTTCCAGAATGTTAAGCATTGTTTCAAATTTACCCTCTATTGTGGAAAGTAGCCAATCATGCAGAGTTGTGAACCCAAGCCCTCCCTAATTCAGGGGCAGGGGCAGGATCGTTTTAGGGATAAAAGGGGAGCTGACTGCTCGGTGTGCTTGCTAACTGGACTGTGTCGATTGCACACTCTTCTGCAGAAGTAAATTGTCCTGCCAAGTTACTTTTGGGCCCGGCGTGGTGGCACACGCTTATAATCCCAGCATTCAGGAGGCTGAGACCAAAGGATCCGGGTTCGAGGCCAGCTTCGGCTACCTAGTGAGGCACTCCACAACTTAGCAAGACCTGGTTTCAAAATAAAGAATAAAAAATAGGGCTGGGAGTGTAGCTCAGAGGTAGAACGCCCCTTGCTTTTGGTTTTATGAGCTTTATTTGCAGCTTCCCTAGAATCCATTTCTAACAGGGTATAGCTCAGAGGTAGAATACCTGTGTCCCTGGGTTCTATCCATAGCAACACAACACACACACACACACACACACACACACACACACACACACACACACACTGCAGCTTATACTTTTCAAGCTCAGGACTGAACATTCGATGTCTGTGAAGAGTAAAATGCTTGAAATCACTGGGATGGCCAATTGCCATGAAATGGGTTCAATGAGTCTGTATGTCATCCTCTTGCTCCCTTCTGTAGGAAAGACTGCTGCTGTACTCCACATACATCTTCTCCTCTCATTGTGATAGAACACTTGGACACATGGCCAGCTGCTCAGAGTGAAAATTATATTTTCTAGCCTCTCTTAAAAAAAGTCTATCTATGTGACTAGGTTTTGCCCAAAGGGAGAGAAAAGTCATCTGTGGCATCTTTTGGGATAGTGAGAGTGAGTCACTTCCTAAGGTTGTGAAATAATCAGTTCTAGGAGTTTGTGTCCTTGTGTCTTTAGAGCAGAGCCATCGCACCAATCCAGGATGACAGACCTTCACTCTTCTGTGCAGGAGAAGTAAACTGCTATAGCACTTTCCTAACTCAAGTAGTCTTTTTGTGGATGTGCGTGATGGGTGGCCCAGATATCTTCCCTGCACCCAGACAGCTGGGGGAGAATGAAGGTCCCCTCTGGCTGCCAGGACTCATAATGTAGGGAATGTTCCTTATAGAAGATGCCTTTAAAAGATATTGAATACAAATAATAATAAAGCAAAGGTTTACAGACAGGTGGGGGAGGGAGAAAGGAAGGGAGGGAAATGAGTGGTAAAGGGATCCAAAGAGATTGAATTAATCAAAGTCAAATTTCATAGTTTCTTAAAGAGAAATTTTTGTAAGATGAGGTTGGAAACAGAAACTAGTCTTAGTCTAATGAATATAATGTGGAATTGTCAAACTATAAAGTTCAATTTTGATATTTAAAAAAAAGAAGATGGTGTGAAAGGGTGCATTTCTCTGGCTTGTACTTCTTCCCAGATCCTGGGGGAGGAGAGGTAATGGGCAGGAGTCATGAGTGGAGATTGAAGCAGGCAGAGGTTTGGAGTCATGTGAATATAACCCCAGCTCTGCCTAAAACCAACTGGAAAAACAAAGGCAGACAGGATATCTACCCCTATGAGCTCATTTCTTCACCAGTGAAATGGAAGTGATTACAGAAGCAGCAGCAAAGTACTGCAGTAGTAATAGAGGATGCTCCTCTCTCAGCACTGCCAGGTACACGTGGAGCCCTTGAAATCTTAGAAAACATTTCTATGAAGCTTGAGTGCTTCATATACTCTGTCACTTTGATCTCATGCCATTGGTTTTAGGGAAATAAAAATATCTAGTCATTGCTGGGGCTGTAAATGATTCAGGACAACTCAAGCCAGTCTAAGAGATAGTGTTTAAGCCTACCAGAAAAAAAAAAAAAGTCATGACTCACAATTAGAGGATGGAATCCTCAGGAAAAACCAACATTAGCATCTAAATAAGAAAATGAGCTTATTGACATTGAAGAATGTTACTATGCTTTCAATTTCATTAACGTCTCCAATAGACAAACACATTTATTTCTGTGCTGTGTGTCTGATAGCAAGAAGGAGAAAAAACATCAGTCTACAAGCTCTGGGACTCTAGACCATGACAGTGCTGATGAAATATATGTTTCCTGAGAAGATGTACAATCCTTTCTGTGACCATTGAAATATTAAGGAAATTACTTATAAAACAGATAAAAATCCATTATGGTAACATAGCCCAGGAACTGCAAAGGAGGATGGGAAGGAGTAATTTCCAATCCTCCTTGAAAATAAAAAAAAAAGAATTTTTTCCTGTTATTATCCTCATGAAATTAAATTTCATTGTGCAGTTCTCATCTTCATAATTACCAGTTTGCTTTGGGAATTAGATATAAAAAGCCACCTCATATAAAGGTAGCAGCTGATTTTTTTTTCTAAATATTATATTTTTAAAATGATAAAAAAGGAATAACATTTCAAATAATCATTTTAATCACCATCCTTGTTCTGTGCCAGCCCACTCACCTGACTCAACACTCATTTACAGGCTCAACTGAGGCAGGATACCTACAAGGATGTCCCCAGGCCCTAAAACCATCAGATCAATTGAGGAATAGGGTCTCCACTGGTATGTACTTCAGTCTCTAGAAATGGGCCCAGGAATGGAGCCGAGAAACCTATGGTGGTCCAGAAGTATAATGTGCTGAGTAATTATCTCCAAACATGTCCAGACCCTGAACACATGGAATCTATGAATATATTGCTCTATGTAGCTAAATGGACTTTGAAAGTGTGGTTAGGTTGTGGACTTTGAGTAGGGAGAGTGCCCTCTGTCATCCAAGTGGACTCAAGCTAGTCACATAAGTCCTTAGAAGCAGAGGTTCTAAGTTAGAATAAGAGAGAGACAGAGAGAAAGAGACAGAAACAGAGAGAGAGAGAGAGAGATAGTAATATGAGACAGACTCAACCACTGTTGTTGGCTTTGAAGACAGAAAAGGTCATGAGAAAAGGATGTGGGAAGCTTCTAGATGCTGGGAAAGTGAGGAAATGGATTCTT
This sequence comes from Graphiurus murinus, assembly GCA_004027655.1. Classification (NCBI taxonomy): domain Eukaryota; kingdom Metazoa; phylum Chordata; class Mammalia; order Rodentia; family Gliridae; genus Graphiurus; species Graphiurus murinus. Next base: position 27,603 of record PVLC010012484.1, read on the forward strand.
TCTTGAGAATCAGAAATGAAGTGAATGTGGTCCTGCCCACCACCTTCATTTCAACACAGTGAGACCTGTGTGAGACTTTTGACCTACAGAACTGTACAATAATAAGTCCGTCTTGTTTTAAGTCACTGAATTTGTGGTGATTTGTTGTAGAGGCATAGAAAGCTAATACAGGAGAATCATGGGCATCCATGACTTGACATTCCCTTCTAGTTCTTTTTGTCTGATATTATTATAACAATGCTTTCCCTGTATATTTTCTCTGCTTGCCAGTGCACACACTGAGCCTAGAGCTCTGCACTTATTCCACTGGGGTCCTGACAATATACCCTTCCTTTCTTGCTATCTAGAACCATACCCATAGCCAGCTAATGCATGGTTCCAACACAACAAATCATGTTGCTACATCTAGTCCTGAAGATGCCTTGTGTTCCTCTTTGTTTTCACTGTATAGGACCCATTCAAGCATCAACACAGCCAGGACCTGTCTTCCTTCCTTTCCTTCCTTCCTTCCCTTCTGTTGCAGTCTTCCAGCAAGGGAGAATCTCCCTCATGTCAAATGCCTTTCATACTTTGAATCTCTCTGATTCATCTTATCTCTGATTTTTAGACCCAGATTTAAATTGTTCAAACAAGCAATTAGTTAATGCCATCTGAATAATGTCATTTTTTATTAATTATAAATCAACTGATTAGTGACCTTAGTAATCTAATCATGAAACAACACTGGGGTGGAAATCATGGTGCAATCACAATTTTGCTCAACTCTTCTAGAAGAAGCTAAAATATGGGGACCTTGTTCTGGGGTACCAACATTCCTAGTAGAATCCCAATTATTATCGAGTAGATTCTTTAATTTCTTCCTAGGGGCTAAATGCAGGACCAGCATTGACGTGCACGCATGGGGATAAGTCAGGACACCTGGAATAGCTCATCAGAAAACAACCATCTACCTGTGTACATATGAATGCTATGCTACCTTGTAGAGATCAGAGCTTGCCAAAAGGGAAGGAACAGAAATGAATAACTATTATTTGATACTTCTTGTTGCTGAATCTCTTGGGTGTCTCACTGAAGCCAGGTCATTTAAATCTACTCTTAAACTAATGGAAGAAATGGAGACAAAAGCCAGGCATGATGGCACACACCTATAATCCCAATACTTAGGAGACTGAAACAGGAGGATTACAGGTTTAAGGCCAATCTCAGCAATTTAGTGAGGCCCTCTGCAACTTAGTGTGACCCAATTTAAAAAAAAATAGGGCTGGAGATATAACTCAGAGGTAGAATGTCCCTAAGTTTAATCCTTAGCATCATACACACAAAAATGACAAAAACTAAAACAATAACAACAATGAAAATAGAATAAGCAAATGAACAAATGCACACACACAAATACCACAAACCTGATGCTTATGTCCTAAGAAAAAAGTTCTAAATTTCTGGTATCTATGCTGACACCCAGTTTTCCTCTCTTGGCTCACATTTCAATGAAATCTCTTAAGAAACCATGAGCACATCATCTCTGCTTCCCATCTCCCAGTATAAATGAGTAAATATGACATTTCCATCAATGAATATTGTCATGATCATGAATGGGTGAGAAAAATGAAAGTGAAATAATAATCTAGGTGATTTTTCAGATACACCTGTGTTCTTACTTAACTAGTCCTTAGAATACCTACAAAGCTTTCAGATACTGTGTTATATAGCACCTCTTCTCAGAAGCCTCCTGACTTGGGGCTGACCCTAATTATTTTTTCTTCTTTTATGCTCCCACACTCCAAACACTTTGATCACCACTGTTCATAGGAGACTGTTATAGTTGCTGGTTTACTTCTCTGTCATTTTAGTTTGATGTAGGGACAGGTTCATTGCTATATCCTTCCAATTTTCACAACTCTTAGCAAATAGTATCAACATAATATATTCACAAAATAAGGTAAATAAACACATATGGATGAATAAAGAAATAGCAACCAATCAAGAGGTTCAAAGAAAGACAATTAAACGTGGTACTAGAAATCAGCAAAGTAGTGCTCTAAAAACTATGGAAAAAGTCCTGATTCAGCAAACTTCTCAGACTTTTACAACCAAAAAATAATATGGAAAAAACTACTCAGCTTCACTACATATATGAGTTGTGGGTTCATTTGGTCTTGATGATTTCTGAACATTTATAGAAGAGTTAAACATAAAAACTTAGCCAGTGGCCCAAAAGGACACCTGAATGCAGAGCTGAGGTCTTCTGGTTTCACACAAACCATCCTATAATTTTGGATCACATAATATTCCATGTCTTGTATGTTTTTTAATTCAAGCATGAAGATCCCAAGACAGGCTAAGGGAAAACAATCCGTTTTTGACACCTTTCTCCTGATCATAAATCATCCACGCCTCAGCAAACATTCTAGCCACAAGTTATACTTTGTCCTTCCTTCTCTCAGTCCCCTAAAGATTAACAGCATAGCTTCTTTAACCAGTCAGGTAGTTTCCACTAGAACTTTTTAAAACTCTTCCAGGTTCAGAATGGCCAGGGTCCTTGAGGAAAAGCTAAAGAGGCAGCATCCCAAATTGCTATTTAGTTTCACATGGAAGGAACAGAAAAAAAAAAAAAAAGAAGCAAAAGTATAAGATTCATAGTGGATGGCCAATTAGAAGTTTTTATAAACTTCCCATCCTATTCATCTAATAATTGAACCCAACTTGAATAGTAACATCTCAATAGTAATTCTACAGGTCTCCTTTACATTGGTTTGTGATAGGATCCTTCCAGGTCATTTGAATGATTCTTGGCTTTTATGTTTGCTTTTCCTTTTAGGAATGTGGGCACTGGTTTTAGATTGAGAACCATGTTGGGTTTCATTTTGGCTCAATTGCCCATCATTAGTGTGATTCCTAAAGCATTTACACTGCTAGTCACTGACTGTTGTTTGGATTTAGACTGCTTTTCTAAAAGGAAGTTGTTTCTGTGTGGTTAAAAGTCTTGGAGATCTCCTGGTAGTAATGCAGATGTAATTATGTAAAACCACATGGTAGCGTCAAATAACAACAAATGCCTTTGTGGACTTAGGATATGGTCATGGGATTTTTTTTAACCCTGGGTGCAAGCATAGGCTTTCACAAAATACGAAGTTTCTGTGGCATCTCTAGAAATAGTAATCAAATTAATGGGCTGAAAGCAAAAGTGCTTAACCATTAAATTAGAAAACCTCAGTGAAGCAAGAATGGATCTCTGTTTAACACTAGATAAGAACAACAAAAATGGAGACTTTAACCTCTTCAGAGTAAGAATGATAATAATAATAAAGACTGGAAACATACATGCATCTTTGTTAGTGACAGGATAAACAGGAATTCGAGAAGCAGGAAATGAGTGGATTATCAGGTGAGCAATATTTTGTACTCTGATCTGAATCAATGAGATGGACTTACCAATAATTGAACTAAAGTTATAAGAGGCATCTGAAAGACTGTAATAAAGCAGAATAAGAGTAAGGCAGATAAACTGTACTAAAAAATGTGTCCACCCAATGGCATTGCCTAACATGGAGTCCTTGTGTCCTTGCAAAGTCTATATTTAAGATACGGTATTTTATGCAGTTTATTATTCAAACAAAATGTATTATTTGTCTGAGCTCTAAAGAATAGCATCATTTGTGGTAAAAGGGGTGTTTGGTAAATAACCAACAACAACAATAACATGACATTTCCCAAGAATATTCTTTTCTGTCATTGACTATTTAAATACTGCAGGTTTCTACTCTCATTTGATCTATGCCATATCCCAATATTGTTAGCATCACAGGGCAGGGTCATCTTACTCAGAATTAGGTCCTATGATCAGTCCTTAACTATTTACTAAATATCATTATGATATCTAGAAAAGCCCTAGAGATCCATGTGGAATGGCTGGATTAATTCCAAAGAATTCCTGCTTTCCTAAAACATTTCTTTTCTGTCTTAGTATTAAGCCTCAATAACCTTAGTACATGTGATTTAAACTAATTACATAATGAAATCCCAGGAGAAGAATTAAAAGACTTAGAGGAACCCCAGGGGAAAGTTGTGTTATAAAAGCAGCACACCCATTAAATGCATCACAAGCTGCAACCCTTCCTGCATTTTATATTGGAGAAAATTCAAGCTGGAGAAGATAAGAGCATTTCCAAGGTCAAAAATGTAGCAAGTGGTGGGGCTGGAATTTAAGCTAGAGCCCATTGCTATCACCACTGTGAGGTTCACAAGGCTAGTGGCTTGGAGGTGACGTTGTAAACTTCAAACAGATAAAAAATAATTTCTTTTGTTCATAGAGTCTAGAAACAGAATATTTCTAAAATGGGCAGGAATTATATATGTTTCTGCTAAAATAGGAATACAGAAAACTTTACAAATGAAAGTAGGAAAGGAAAATTAACAAACTCATTAGTTCTTTGGAAGGATAATTTGTGAACTTACATAAAAGTCTATGCTTTGATGAGTAGGTGAACATAGTTACTGATCTCTATGTGGTAGGTTTTTAAAGTGCTAAATTTATAAGGTATTTGTAGAAAAGATTGAGTCAATTGCCAATTTCACAAAACCTGGAAAATTTGGTACAAGAGACACCCAAGTATAATTCTATAATTGATTTTTTTCCACTAGCCACACACATTCCCAGTCAAACCAAAGTGCTTTCCTCCTCCAAAAAAAAAATTGTTTTTCAACTTTCTGAAAAATCTATGATGGAGCTAGGCATGGTGACGCATTCCTGTAATCCCAGTATGTGGGAGACTGTGACAGGAGGATCCCGGGTTCACAGCCACCCTTAGCAACTTAGTGAGTTCCTCCAAAATTTGATGAGACCTTATTTTAAAATAAGGTCTGGGGATGTAGCTCATAGGTAGAATGTCCCTGGGTTCAATCCCTTGTACCGAAAGGAAAAAAAAAAATCCATGCTGGAGCCAGACATATAAGTCAGCAAGTCTTTAAGTAACTTGACCAAGCTGGATCACATATTTCCCTAGACTTGGAAAAGGCTTGCTTTCATATGAAGTCTTTTTAGCATGTTGTCTTGATATTCAGCTCATTTTTACTGGCATAACTTTATCTCATTGACAGAGATTACAGACGACCAGTTTTTGGGTCCTAATCATACATACCTTTATCCACACTTGGATTCGGCAATAAACTCTCCCAGTGTCAGAAATTCTATTAGGTTTCTGGAAGAGATCTATAGATTTTTATGTTTTAACCTAGTCTTCAGAAAACATCTTCAATATGGTAGATATATTTTTGCTTTTAAAAATTAATTGTAGGATAGAGAAAAAGGACCAGGAGCCAAGAAATGAGGGAAGCAGAGGAAAGCTGGAAAAATCAAGAAGATTCTCCACTAGAGGCTTCCAAAGACATGAAGCTCTGCTTACATAGTATCTCGCTATATAACTGAGATCCACTTCAGACTTCTCTACGTGATTGTAAGGATACAACTACAGAAATGTAATAGAGATAGTAGAAGTTATATGAATCAAGACTTATTGCCTACCTGTGTTCTGCAAGCATGAATAAGATAATTTTTTTTAGCTTGAAGGTCTAACATACATGGTGAACATTATCTGAGGCCTGGTCAGGGGCCAGCTGGGCGTGCAGAGGAGGTTCCAAGAGTGAGATCCCCAGAGAAAAGAAAGAACACGGAGTTGTCATCAGGAGGAGAACAAACAGCAGGTTTATTCTACAAACCAGTTGTTTATATGGAATTCTGCACAGAATGGCACATGGTCACGCCAGTGTCATGTGCACAAATATGTTGCATTTTATACAGTTGTGCTTACATAACTCTGTACATATCTACAGCTACATGTGTTTGGGAGTTGATCACCCTTGTCTGTACTTCCTCTAGAGCCCCACACTCCAACCCCTACAGGATGGAACAGAGAGCATTACATTAAGCCAAAACACCACAACAGCAAAAAGGTTACAAGAGATAACTGTTATTCCTCCAGCCACACAGATGACAATAATAAAGTTCATCTCCAGCATGATCCCAGGGAGTTCCACCAGGTTGTAAGGTGGTCCTTCTGTAAGGCCTGAATATCCCGTATCTCCATATCCATCTCCAGTAAGGCTTGCTATACCTGCTGCTGGTGGTCTGGAATGCACATATGACATTCTATGTGAAGAAGAGCACACATTCCACCTTGGACAGCAGTGTGAATATCTAATGCTATTCTATTCTGCAAAACTACCTTCTGTATTTGGGTGATTTCATCCATTAAAACAAAGAACCCAACAGTATGTATTTAAAGCTTCTACATCATGTCGGGCTAAGGCTTCCACTTGCAAATCTACATCTATAGTACCACCCCTGGAATAAACAAGGCTATGATGCCAACTGTGATATATGGAGTTCCAAATATTAGGCTTATGAGGAAGAGTTAAATGTATCTGTCCTTATGTATATGACCTTCTCCAGGTACATTTTCCTGTCCAATGAGCAGGGAGGTATGGCCAGCCATAATGTCCTCAAATCCAGAGAGTTTTCTGGGAGAAAAATCAGTGGGCTATTTCCCTTTCAGTTTCCACTCATTTAACTAATTTTCTCCCAGATAGCTATCTCTGGGTTTACTAAAGCAGCAAAGTATCATGCCCAGGGACCTGTAAAGGCCTATGCCCCAGAACATGATTTATAGTAGCTCCTTCATGGAGGCCCCGTTTCCACAGGTCTTCTTACATGTACTTACACCACAATGAGCAATGCCCAATCAACCAGTTTTGTGCTGCCCATTGGGGCAGTCACAAGGTTAGATCACAATAGACTTCCCAGCTATCTGTACCGAGATGCCAAGGCCCAATCCCAGGAGCTCAGCCCATTGGCTAAAGTGTTTGACACCAGTCTCATATCAAAAAGTCTCTGTGAGGAGCTATAAGGCTACAGCCACCCATGTGGATGGTTGCCTATGACAGGAACCATTAGTAAACCATGCTGCCATGGGTATAGGTGCCCTCCTTTCCTCATAGGGCTTGAGCTGCCTCATGGATAGAAATAATATGATATAGAATATAAGAGATATGAGAGTGTGAGAGGTACTAGAGTCATGGAGTTAAGGAAATAAAAGAAGTTACCTGTGTATAAGCTGAGATCGATGAATGATGCTAGGATAGCATTCTGGATTACTATAGACATGTTGTAAGTCATATCTCTTCATGTGTACAAAAATAAATAATGGTGCATAGCAGAGATTGTTTTAAAATTAACTGAGATGATGTACATGAAATGGATTTGTTAATTAAAATGCTCTAAGTAAAAAAAATTAATTGTAATTAATTTAATTACTTTTTTATTAATTCCTAGTCATAAAGGCTGGTGATACTTCTGCTGTAAAGTATTTTATATTTAGTAGAAAGCTAGTAAAATATGAATCTTGTCAATGCCTCAGCAACTTAGTTAAACTGTGTTTCAAAATAAAAAAGGCTGGAGGTATAGCTCAGAGGTATAATGTCCTTGGATTCAATCCTTAGTACCAAAACAAAAGCATAAAACAAAACAAAAACACTTTTCTGACATCAAATATCCTTACTACTGCCTCTCTACTTCTCAGTACCCAATTCATAGAAGAGTTGGAAAAGTCATCTTCAATATTTACTCTTATTCTTTTTTATTCATATTCATTTCCCATTCACTTTTCATCTTGTAATTTACTTTGAAGCAATTTCAAACTAATAGAATAGCTGTAAGAATAGCACAAGGAACTTCTGAATCCCCTTAACCTAGCTCCCAATTACTTATATTTTACCACATTTGTTCCACGTCTCTTTCCTTATGGATACATGTAACATATATCTCATTATTACTACTATTTTTCTGAACAACTTGTGAGCAATTTGCAGATATGATATACTTTTTTCTTAAATATCTCAGTATCTACTTTTTTCAAAAATAAGGGCTTTCATCAATATAACCAACACATAATCATCCAAAACAGGATATCTACACTGATGCATGACTGTAACCCAAACCTCCATTCACACTTCCTCAACTAGGTCTCTCTCTTTTTTTCTTTCTGGTTCAGGATGTCATCCAGGGTCAGGCTTTGCATCTGATTCTGATGTTTCTTTAGTCTTCATTCTGGAATAGTTATTCAGCTTTTCCCTCTTCTAAGATTTTAATTCTTTCAAAGAATACAGATCTTTCATTCTGTAAGGTGTCCCTCAAATAGAGCTTTCTGAGGTTTCCTCAGACCCAAATAGAGTGAGGTACTCTTGGTAGTACCACAAAAACAATGTGGTATCCTTTTTTAGGGAACAAGAGACTCATAAGGATGATCCTTCCCACAAGAGGTGATATAAGCATTAGGTTGATGTCTGCTATATTTTCTACCATCACACCACCATCGCAGCCCCCCTTCCAAGCTCACGTTGGTGGTTGTACTCAAACCATTATGGAGGTGGGGCTCAGATATCCTGCTCATTGGGGTTGCTCTCTGCACTTTGAGGTAACCCTCAGGTCTTTACCCTCTTACAACATAGCAACTTACTTCTTCAAAGCCTGTAAAAAATTCCACTCCAGTGTGCTATAGGAAATATATATATATATATATATATATATATATATATATATATATATATATATATATATATTATATATTATAATGTAAAGATGAGAGTGACTATATCATTATCGTCACAGGCCCTGTTCACAAGCCATTGAAGAAAATTGTACAAAGCTTATATATTAGACAACTTTTTGGTGTTGTGACCAAAATACCTGACATGAACAACTTCGAGAAGAAAAGATATATTTTGTATCATAGTTTTAGAGGATTCAGTCCATGGTCAGCCAGTTCCCTTGTTCTAAGCCTGGGGTGAAACAAAACATCATGATGGAAGTGTGTAGAGGAGGAAAGCTGCTCAGCTCATGACAACCAAGAAGGGCAGAAAAAGAAGAGAGAGGGAGAGGGAGAAGGAGAGAGAGAGGAAGAGGGAGAGAGAGAGGGAGAGGGAGAGGGAGAGGGAAAGGGAGAGAGAGAGAGAGAGAGAGAGAGAGAGAGAGAGAGAGAGAGAGAGAGAGACACCAGAACTAAGATGTAGCCCCAAAGGGCATGTACCCATGCACCTACTTTCTCTGACAATGCCCTGCATGCCTAGAGGCTCCATCACCTCCCAGAAGTGCATTCAGCCAACAATAATGGATTGCTCTGTGGATAAGGCCGGAGCCCTCAGGATCTCATCATAACAAAAGCTCCACTCTCCACCTCTGGACATTGTCACACTGGGGACCTTTTTGGGGGGACATTCCAGATTCAAACCACAGCAGCATGCATCCAAGGAGCAGACGTATTAGGGGGCATTTTAGAATTGTGTTTACTAAAATCAATCCATCATCGATTTCCCTAGGCTCTACTTCTAATATATCTCTAACTCTGGATGCCTCTTTTCGTTTCTGCTGTCACTGTCCTACTGATGCCATTGCCATCTCTTTCCTTTATTCTAATAGTTTCCTGCTCTCCCCTCTCCACTTTTCAAAGACTAGTGAGAGTGACCTTTTGCAAATGTACATGAGATAATGCTATCTTCAAAATCTTCAACAAGGTCCCAGGCATTCAAAACAAAGCCCTTAGTCTTCTGGCACCTACAAATCTCCATATATTTTACCTCTGGCTACCTCAGGTATTATTTTCCTTTTTTTCTCTGGTCATCAGTTACTATAACCTATAACTTCTCAAATGAGCCAAAGCTGTTACTGCCCCGGGTCTTTACACATGTTCTAAAATACTCTGAACTTGCTCTGAACAAATTTCTTTGGATATTTGCATCTCAGCACATATGTCACTTATTTGGTGGTGTAGAGCAACAATATTTGGTTCAGCCACCACCACTCTGAACTATAATAGCCTGTATGTTTTCTTCATAATGTTTGTCATAAAATATACTGTTTATCTGTTTATTTATATATTATCTTTCTAATACAAGGATAATGTTAGTTTCCTGAGGCCAGGGACCTTATCTATTTCATTCAGTAAGTGTCTCTCTAGTACCTAGTAAAGTACTCTATTTCATACAAAGTATATATTTGATAGATACTATGTAACACATAGAATAATTTAAAAAACTAGAGAAGATATTACTTTTTAAAAGAATCCAAATTGGCAGGGGATCCTGGGGGAGAGAGGTGCACATGCCTGCAATCCCAGTAATTGGGAGGCTAAGACAGATCCTAAATTTGAGGCCTGTGTATGGTAACTCAGTGAGACTCTTTCAAAAATAAAAAGGGCTAGGGATGCAGCTCAGTGACATAGTGCTCCTGGGTTCAAATCCTACTACCAATAGACAAAAAAAGGACCCAGATTCTGAAATTATTTCACATATGAAAAACTACACATACATACAAACACTGTGTGTATGTGTATAAACTATTTGCCTAAAAATATAGCCTTTAAGAATAACATTATTATATTTAATAATATTAAGACCCCCCCTTGGATCCTGAGAGGAAGGCATCACTGTAGAGATAACTGTGCCACCACTCCCCCTGTGGTGGGTAGCCTGGTATTGTTCGCAATGAACAGCTGGCAATCCTCTACCATGAGTTAACATCCTTCTACAGAAATTTAATTTATCACTATTAGCATCAACAATAAAATTCCTTATTCCAGAGACTCTCCAGGTAGAGGTCTCCTAAATGTCTTAAGGTAATTCTTTTGTCAACAAACACAAACAAACCTAACCCTTCCAAAGCGATCCTTCTGTATCTTATTAGGGACATCTTACTGGGGAAGACCAAGGGTGCTCTTGGTAAGGTCCTTGTCACAAGGACTTGTACCCAGATGGCACAAGGTCAATTCAGCTTGGACCTGCTCTTTGTAAGCTTCACCTGGGGTGGCTTCCTATGCTCCAAATAATTCCAACGTCCTCCAAGATTTTTTTCTTGTAGTCTTTCAGAACCTGACTGAAAACAAAATCCATGGTGACATTTTCTGTGGCCAGTTTGCTAAGTTAAACTACTATATACAGCTTAAGAAATTTAAGAGCCTCTGGCTAAAGGGCTAAAATGTAACAGGAATGCTTAGGAACCATTTGTATGCTTGATTTGTTTTACAGTGTTTTTGGTCTTTAGTTTTGATTGGATTGTTTTACTGAAACATGAAGGGCATTTAGAAGGCAAGAAAGTGAATAGGATACATTTGCAACAATATGCCCTGAAGCAACATCTTAATGTCAGAAGTAAATTATAACAACTTACATTACTGATGACATACATTATAACTCAAAGCCAGGGAAACTACATCAAGGTTGTTCTTACTATGACATAAAAAAGGTTTTCTTTGTGTCTTTTGCAACTAGATGAAGACCTTTGCTGATGAATAGGGTATCAACAAAAGGTAATAGAAGGAAATGCATATCTCCTGTAATACACGGAGACATTTTTTTCTGAGACTTTCCAATGCCTTTGCATCTATTTTACTGAAAATGTTGCTTTTTCCACAGACAGTGTGGAATGAGTTTCTTCAAATGTTATACAGGTGATTTCTGAGATGTAAAGAGGAAGAGTATCTGGAGTTTGCCTTGATCCATTCCCAGTGTACATATCCAATTGATAATAGCTCACACAGCCATGACAGATCAATGGTCACAGCTCACTGTTAAAACTCTTAGAGCCAAAGTTGTGTAGATGTGCTTACTTACAGTCTTTAACCCTGTGTAAATTTTACAAAGAAAAAGAGAAAAACTCTCATGTTCTTCCCATTTATATACATATATTTATTTAAATTTGAATATGCCATATAAATTTGAAAGACATGCTTATATTCACCTTCAAAATTTTAAAAAGTTAATTTCAAAGCCCAAATTAGCTCTTGAAATGCTAACAAAATAGATAGTTTATGAAACTTTATTATTGCTATAAAATTTTTACACATTTTTTTTACTATAAAAATTTAACATAAGATTTAACATACATATATGGAGAAAAAATTTAATATAAGATTAACATACATGTATGGAGAAAAAAATGTGGTGACATGAATTAAAATATATTTGGTAGTTCCCATCTTGTTTGTTTATGCCTGTGCTTTGTTTTTCTTCAGGGTGTGTGTGTGTGTGTGTGTGTGTGTGTGTCCATGCAAGTGCATGCAGATGCAGCTGTAGGACACCAGGGTCTCTGGTACTCTGAGTCTGTTGAAGGTGCCCAAGGAAGCTTTATGTCCAGCTATCTTCAGTCATACTTATGCAAGTTTGGCTACAGCAGCTGAATGCATTGACTTGAAAGGCTAAGGAAAAACCATCTCTTTCTTTTAATTTGGTTGTACCATCTCAGCTACCTCATGAGGTTGCCAGCTCCTCCTGCTGGTATTCCCAGGACATGACAAAGACTATTCGACTGTCAGAGGTGAAAGGAATTTGGAGATCTCCAAGAACACCATTGGTGCCGTGGTCACGCCCTTCGGAGTAAGCCAACTTGCAGTGCCCATATCCTCATAATATGAATAGATAATATTGATTCATTGAATTACTTCTGTGGATGTGTGGGTGTTATTGGTTCACTGGGAAACTGAGAAAGATTATACTCTTTTGCTTGTTTTCCTGTTGATTTAAAGGCAGTTTTACCTAGGGACCACTTACCCTCCCAGGAAAGGACCAAAAGAGGTGAGATTATTTTACAGCTGAGATGTTGTGCCTTTGAACATAAAACAGACTCAGAGCTATACTTGGGAATGAGATGGAAGCTGCATGGCTATTGGAAAGAAAATGTGTTGGCTGAGTTCTATAGGTCTAGGAAATGGCACTATGTCAGACAACATCAACACAAGGTAAAGACTAGATTAGTCAGGAGGCAGGGGATCTAGCAGTGAATTTAAGATCATCTAATTGTGTGTGTGTGTGTGTGTGTGTGTGTGTGTGTGTGTGTGTGTGTGCGTGTTACTGGAGATTGAACCCAAGGGCATTCTACCTCCAAGCTACACCTCTAGCTCTATTTTATTTTTATTTTGAAACAAAGTCTCATTTTGCTAGGTTGATGAGAGTCTTGCTACTTGCTGAGGCTGTCTGTTTTTGAACCTGCAATCCTCCTGTCTCAGCCTCTACACTGGGCTAAGATCATCTAATTTTTATAGTACATTCCCACCTTCACATATACATTCATGAGGCAGGAAGGGCAGGTATTAAGCTATTTTCCCAATGAAGAACATGAAGCCCAAAACTTTACTGAATTAATTAACGCAGTCAATGAAAATCAACTTTCTTTTTTTTTTTTTTTTTGCGGTACTGGGAGTTGAACTCAGGGGCATTCTACCTCCGAGCTATACCCTCAGCCCTATTTTTTTATTCTTTATTTTGAAACCGGGTCTCACTAAGTTGTGGAGTGCCTCACTAGGTAGCTGAGGCTGGCCGCGAACCCGGATCCTCCGGTCTCAGCCTCCCGAATGCTGGGATTACAAGCGTGGGCCACTATGCCCGGCTTTCAACTTTCTTACTATATGTAGCCTTGCTACACATGTTCGGTAGAAAATACATTGTTGCTAAACTGGAGGCACTTACAATGTAAGGCAGGGTACAATCTATAGGTTTGTAAAGGTTATGAATACCTGGGCCCACATGCCCATGTGGTCTGTATGAGAGCTCGAGTTGGGTTGCTGGCTTGCTGATGTGCACATGCAGTTTAAATATCAGTTTATACAAAGCATTGCTAAGTATCCTCTTGCAATTAGTACAGACCCAGGCCGTTCTATCAAGTACAGTCATTACCGTGGTAAATCTTGCAATACTAGCTTGTATTCTTATTCTTATACAAACGAAGTCATGAAATTGGGATTGCTTTATTTATTTTTAAATTTTAGATAGAATTTACAATTGTGAATTTTGAGGGGTTATTGGGAATTGAACCTAGGGACAGAGACATTCTACCTTTAAATTAAACCCCCAGCCCTATTTTATTTTTTTCTTTTTTAATTGTTGCATTGTAATCATACATTTTAATGCAATACAAACTGGTAGAGGCATACATGCACACAGCAGTCATTTAACCCTTCCCCAATTCTCACCCTATTCCCTCCCCTCTCTCTCCTTGTCATATTCGGCTTAGTGATTGAATCTGATATGTTTGTGAATGTATGTCATGTGCATTAGGGTATTTCTCTCTCCCCCCCTCCCATCTCCTTCATTTAGGTCACATTCTTTGCTCATATAAGGTTTATCTTTCTTCGTCTAGAGTCCCTCTTATGACCAACTATCTCCCCAGCTTCCACATGTTAGGGAGAGTATCCAATTTTCTATTTTTTGACTGACTAATCTAACTTAACATGATGTTTTCCAGTCCCATCCATTTCCCTGCAAATGACATGATTTTGTTCTTCTTTATGGCTGAGTAAAATTCCATTGTGCATATATCCCATAGTTTTGTAATTCATCCATCTGTTGATGGACATCATGGCTGGTTCCATAGTTTGGCAATTGTTAATTGTGCATCTATAAACATAGATACATATGCATTGGTCTGGTAGTTTGGTTTCCATTCTTTTGCGTAGACACCCAGAAATGGTGTTGCTGGATCATGTGGTAGGTTCATCCCCATTTGTCTAAGGATCTTCCATACTGTTTTCCAAAGTGATTGTACTAATTTGCAATCCCATCAACAATGTATTAGAGTTCCCGCTTTTCCACACCCTCGCCAGCATTTGTTGTTCGTGTTTTTGATGATCAGCATTCTAATTGGGGTTGTGTGAAATCTCAGAGTAGTTTTGATTTGCATCTCTCTGATTGCTATTCTTCCAAAAGTGATCAACAGATTCAATGTGATACCCATTAGATTAACAGGATCATTCCTCAGAGACATAGAAAATCAGTTCTTAAATTCATTTTGAACAACAAAAAACCCAGAATAGCCAAAGTAGTTCTTAGCAACAAGAACCATTCAGGAGACATCACAATTCCTGACTCCAAACTATACTACAAAGCCATAGTAATAAAAAAAAAGCATAGTATTGGACAAAAACGGTCACATAGACGAATGGAGCATAATAGAAGACTCAGAAACAAATCCACACACTTACAGCCAATTGATTTTTGACAAAGGAGCCAAAAACATACACTGGAAAAAAGATATCCCCTTCAACAAATGGTGTTGGCAAAACTGGTTAACCATATGCAGAAAAATGGAAAAAAAACCCACTTTCTTGCCCTGCACAAGAGTCAATCCAAGATGGATCAAAGACCTGAAAGTCAGGCCAGAGACCTTGCAGCTACTTGAAGAGGGCATAGGTCCAACACTTCAACACATAGGCACAGGTAAAAAAACCTTTCTCAACAAGACCCCAAAGGCACAAGTAATTCAAAGAAAGATCAATAAGTGGGACGGCATTAAACTGAAGAGCTTTTGTGCAGCAAAGGAAGGTATCAAGAACCTCAACAGAGAGCCCACAGAATGGGAGATTTTTGCCAACTATCCCTCTGATAGAGGTCTAATATTAAGAATATACAGAGAGGGCACTATGGCACATGCTTATAATCTGAGTACTTGGAAGGCTGAGACACAAGGATCTGGGTTCTCAGCCAGCCTCAGCTACTTATTGAGATCCTGATTCAAAAGAAAGTATAAAAAGTAGGGCTGAGGGTGTAGCTTGGAGGAAGAATTCTCCTGGTTTCAATCCCCAGTACTGCAATAAATAAATAAACAGAGAACTCAAGAAACTTAATGCTAAGAAAACAAAAAACCCAATCAAAAAATGGGTAAGTGAATTAAAAAGACTTCACAAAAGAAGAATGTGAAGAAATGGCCAATAAATGCATGAAAAAATGCTCAACATCGTTATTTTTTTTATTTTGAAACAGGGCCCCCCCTATGTTGCTGAGGGTCTCACTAAGTTGATGAGGCCAGTCTCGAACCCTTGAGCCTCATGTCTCAGCCTCCCAAGTACTGGGATTACAGGCATGTGCCACCACATCAGAATAAAATTGAGACTATTTTAAATATTATACATAGCAGTAATGAAGAAAAAAATATGATCGTGAAAGTTCCAAACTAGGTTTGCTTTATATTTGAATGTTTCTCAGCACTGTAATTCCCTGCAGATGAGAGGAGGAAGAATGACTTATTCATCAGTATTTGTTAATAATTCTTAAAAGTCATGTAGTAATATTGATGGTGTCCTAAGTAAGAAGAAGTATCTATTATGTATATGTAACTTATTTATTGTTTGACCTTGGTCTTTCTCTGTACAGTAAAAGTTAGTCTAACCACTTTTAAAATCTTTTATCACCAAACCAAGAAGGTGAAGATGAAATTTTAAGCCACTTCACTTAATGTACCGAATCTCTCCATAACCATTTGCAAAATCTACTCAAGTTGAGTTTTATTAGGAGTACCTTTACAAAAGAAGCATTCATCAACAGATGAATGGATACAAAACTATAGGATGGGTACACAATGGAATTTTACTCAGCCATAAAGAAGAACAAAATCATGTTATTTGCAGGGAAATGGATGGAACTGGAAAACATTATGTTAAGTGAGATTAGTCAGTCACAAAAAGTAAAAAAAATCATGTGCTCTCCCTAATATGTGGA